>JANHFL010001661.1:182721-215149 GCA_032468155.1 Oxyrhabdium leporinum | reverse complement strand
CCCCCCCCCCCCCCCCCCCCCCCCCCCCCCCCCCCCCCCCCCCCCCCCCCCCCCCCCCCCACCCTGAAAAATAACTGATTTTCAGTTGAAGAGATTTATTGGTAAAGCAATAAAATGTCTTTATTTTTCATTTTATTAAAGTCACCAGACAAGATTAATAGTGTGTAGCGTGTAAGATGTATGTCATATGTTTTTGTTCAATAGCCACAAGATATTCCAGATGGGCATCGAGCACCACCTCCTTTAGTGCAGCGTAGCAGCAGTACTCGCAGCATTGACACACAGACTCCAGGTGGAGCAGAGAAAGGCAGTAACAACAGCAGCCGATCTCAGTCTATTTCCCCAAGCTCCTTCCTTGCTATCTCCAATGAGGGCAGTGAGGAGAGCCCTTGCTCTGCAGATGACCTGCTTATGGACCCCAGAGATAAAGGTATTTCCTGAAAAGTATTCCAATGCTTTCCTTAGAGGGGAACCTCTAGGACTCACCCTTCAGTTAAGAAACGTCGTTCGTTTCCTAGGTATTCGAGTTACAGGCCAAAATTCACAGTCTTTTGTCAGTTCAGGCAAGGTATTTATCACCTGCCAAAGGGAAGCTCAACTTTGAGTCATATCATAAACCACTTTTTAAAACGTTTGCAGTTTCCCTGTGCTCTGTGAGAGTTTTAAGCAGTGGGCTAATAAAACTACTTATTTTCATTTTGGTGGAGGTGGAGGAGAGAGAGAGATGGGGGAATAGTTTCTTCTCCATTATTACAAGTAGGAAAAATTGTATTATTTTGGTTGGGTTTTTTGGGCAATCATTCTTCTGTTTCCCACCAGTTTGTTTCTATATTTTCTTTTTGTACTTAATGGAGGTTCAAAAATAATTCATATAGGATGTTGGTTGTTTTGATTTGTTTTTACTTAACATGCATATACATATCAAAGTAGACTCAAGAAACTGAGGAAGGGAGATGGAGGGGGTCATAGAAAATTGTAATTTAAATCACATTTTAAAAACAAATGAGTCAGTGTCTGCCACTTGGATAGCTATGTCTTTGTTTAAATGTAGGTTTAAATGCTGCCAGAAGTAATAGTTCAGCTGTTACATGTTGATGAGCAAAATGCCTACATAGGTCAACCAGTAGATCTGTGCTTTTCAGCAGTCCGAACTTGACTAATGATCAAGAATTATTTAGGTGATCATCCAAAACATCTGGAGAGTACCAGGTTGCTTATCTGTGTATAGCAAAAACCATGCAGACAGTAACTGTTTTATGCCAGGTGATCAGGCTTTTGTTTGCCTTTTAACATTGTTAATAAAGGAGTATGAGAAATGCAAAAAAATATTCTCATGCATGTTATGATATATGTATATGTAACTGGCCCTTTGCTCACTACAGAAAATGGAAACAATTCTCCTCTGCCCAAATATGCTACATCACCAAAACCTAACAATAGCTATATGTTCAAACGTGAACCTCCTGAAGGCTGTGAGAAAGTCAAAGTGTTTGAGGAAAGCTTGTAAGTTGCTATGTTACTTCATAATTTTTTGAATCATAATATCTCACTAGGTGCCTGGTTTCTAAACTTCGATAGTATAGCTTTATACTTAATGTTTCTTACTTTTTGCATAAAGGCGAACATATCTATACATTCAGCTTTGTGTTTAACTTGAGGGGAGGTTATAATTATTTAAAGCAGTTCCTAGATCACTTTTGAGAAAGCAGGGATCATTCCCTCTTGCTATTCATATGCATTTTGCAAAAATGTACTGACAAAAATGTCTTTTGAATGTTTCCCCTTTTTTGATAATCTGCTGAAAACCTAAACCAGTGTTTCCCATCCTTGGCAACTTCCAGGTATGTGTACATCAACTCCCCAGAATTCTCATCAGTGGCCATGTTATCTATGGATTTTGGGGATTTTTAAATCCACACACCTGGAAGTTGCCAAGGAACCATACCCCTTTGGATTTAAAGTGCCAATTCAGAGCTTTCTGCATGCACTTTCTATGGGAGGCTGTGGCCCAATAGAAAGGTGACAACTAAGAACAAGATATCCAGTACTGGCCCTGTTAGAACCAAGGGGTAGCCAATTTTGGTTTCTTTAAGGTTAGAGAGGAAAAAGATAAAAGTAGTCCTCAACTTAATGATAATTCATTCAGCAATTGTTCAAAGTTACAGCGGTGTTGAATGAAGCAACTTACAACTGGTCCTTGGAATACAGCTGTTGCAGCGTTCCCATGGTCATGTGATCAAAATTTGATCAGCCTTCTCATGTTTATGATTGCAGTGGTGCTTCAACTCAATCCTCTCCTAACTCCCTCCCATCTGTGCCTTTTTGGCTCCTACATTCTTTAGCACCTATCAGCCCAGCTGACGTTCGCCATCTTGTTCCTGCTGCTGACCAATCATACGTGGCCTGGTCCTCCACAAGGCAGCTGCTGGGCTGCACAAGGCTTTCTTCCCAAGGTTGTGCATGGCAGTTTCCTCATGAGACCTGACATAGCCAGCACCTGCCTTGTAAAGAGCCAGGGCGGGCCCGTGTTATCAGTAGTAGGAGCAAGAATATAGCAAAGGTCAGCTGGAGTGATGGCGGGTAGCGGCTTCGAAAGGCAGGGTGGCAAAGGTAACTGGGCTTGGGCAGCGGTGCTGTTGGGACTTCTCAGAATGCTGCAGCTTTGTGCCACACTATTGGGGCTTCCTGAGATGTGACTTTGCATTGCACAATTGCATCACTTAGCAGCAAAAATTCTGGTCCCAATTGTGGTATTAAATGGGGGACTACCTATAGTATAATAGGTGTGCCAACATGTTTTGACTGCTTTACAAATAATCAGACTCAGAGATAAAATTGCTACTATATGCGGCAGCATTTCCCCCCCATTTGTGGACAATTCTCATTTATTTGGGATAAAAAGGGAAAAGTATTTCATGCTATGTTATACAACATAACATAAACGTTTGGTAATTCCTTGCAGCCTTTAACTTTGTTAATCTTTCACTTCCAAATGTTAACACCCTGTGGTGTTGTTTTTTTGTTTCTAGGCCAAAACCTTTGCATGAAATTCCAGCCTTTTATTGTCCTGACAAGAATAAAGTTAACTTTATTCCTAAAAGTGGCTCTGCCTTCTGCCTTGTCAGCATTCTCAAGCCCCTTCTTCCCACACAAGATCTTACCCTCAAAGGTGCTACTCATAATCTGACCGTCACGACTGGTATGACACCCACGTTGCTGCAACCTCTTTCCATGGCCTCCCTTTCAGCAAACACAGACCAAGAGCGCCTCTCTCGTGGAACGAGCAAAGTAATATCACAGATGCCTGTGCTCCAGCAGTCAGGACATAGTGAAGAAACTGAAGGATAAGCTTCGCGTGGCTAATGGAGGGGGAAGGGGATTTTATGGAAACAACTGTGATTAAACTTTCTAGCTGACATCTCTTTGTATCACAACAGCTGACGGTTCCATAAACAGGTCATAGGTAGTATCTTACACACCATGCCACGAATGTCAGCCTCCGATGAGATCTAGGAAAAAAGTAGCAGCAGAGAGCCAAATGCATTTGTCTTGGGATGGTTCAGGTGCAGACTCTGAGCATGCTGCTTTGGTACCATAAAGAAGAGAGATCTCCACAATTCCTCACAACTGGAGGGACCAATTTTTTTTCTGATACTTTTGTGTTTCAGTGTAAACTTTGAGTTTGAACAATGAAAAAGACATCCCAACTTTTCTTAGCAGAATATCTGTTTTCAGGAGGAAAAAAAAGGAAATCATTAATTCATATGAAGATAGTATTTACAAATGTGCATTTTTTAAAATTTCATCATCATCAGGATTATTGCACTTTTCTTGCTACATCTTTTTCACTGGGATCAATGGATTGAAACTTTTTCAGTATTCTGTCATCAGACCAGCTGATTTTGCTCCTTTTCCCAGATTAGTGTAACATCATTCAGACAAAGAAGAAAAGCAATATTGTCACATGCTGAAAGGGGTGGGGAAGGGGAAAAAGCACGTGTGGAATTTCTTGTCTAAAAAGAGCATTTTAGTGCACTTCAGCTAATCATGTCATGATTTATTCCTAATGTTGTATTTCAGGACATGTTTCCATCCTTTTTCCCCAGAACGCCAACTAACTGTCACAACGGTGCCTCTTGGGACAACTTAGTTTTTTATGTTACTGTCAAAATCTTGAATTGCCTTTGGCATATATACCTGATTCTATCATGTCTTGCCACTATACTATATAAACCCTATAGTCATATGATCTTAAAAGGGCCATGCATGCATGGTGGTTTTTGCTTGTCAAAGTACTGTTTTGTGGGTCTGTTGAGGGTAATAGTTTGTCGGGCATGATATTGTTGAAGCAATTTATTTCAATGGACATGTCTCCTTTTGGAGTAGCAATATTGTTAGGGTGTTATGCTAAGAATCTTTTTATGCTTTCATTGATGTGGCCCATTTCATTTTTAGTACTTTTTTAAAATGAACTATACTTACGGAAGAATTGAAGATAAGAAATTTCTGTTGTTATGTTTGCTTGTGAAAGGGTCTGAGCTAATATGGATAGAAAAGTGTATTTACCAAGATGATTAAATGGCAAAAGATAGAGCCGTTGGAGGATAGTTAGAGAGAAGTTAGAAAGCAAAATCTTTAAGTAAACATAAGTATCATAGCAGTGTAACCTATTCCAGACTGGCAGATAAACAGAGATAGCAACATCAGCATGTTTTTGATGCAATGTTAGTTGGAAATGAAACACATTCACCTCAAGTGGATCTTCAATTTGTTTTGCTACATTAGTAATACAATATTTTAAATAATGACTCCTACATTGTTTGGCTTTTTGGTTCTTGTTAAACTTAATCAATTGAGTAAAAACTTGCTTGATTTACCCAGATAGGTGGTTGGTTTGTCCATTTAAGAACATAGGTTCTGATGCAGGAACGTTAATGTTATAATATAACTGTTAATTTTTAAGGTACCAAAACACTTCTTCGCATTTGCTGCCACAGAAGCCTGTTCTGGTATTTCCTGGATGCATGAACGTGGAGGGGAGACTGGAGACTGCACTTAACAGAGCCCCCTCCTCTGCCAACTTTCTCCAACCTGACGTACCAGTAGAAGCTCTAAAAGGTATCTTGACTTGCATGCAAGGTCACGTAGGTTGTTATTGTGGTTCTGCATTCTGCTGTAGTCCATTCCTAAAGCAAGTGAGGAAAAGTATGTGCTTTTATGGTACATGAATGTACCAGAATAAAGCTCTTCTTCAACTTTTTTCCTGAACATAATGGAGGTTTGTGAGAGTGGAGATGATGTTATATGCCTAGGTCTGTTTTCTCTCCACCGGTCCAACAAATGCATGAAGGGGCTGGACAGACACAACACTATCCTTCTGGAAGTCTTTTTAAAGTATTATTTGATTGCTGATGTATTTTGATCCTATATTGTATTGCTTTATCTTTATTTCTGTTTTATTCTGTATTCAGATATTTTAGCAGAGCAAAATAGTCTTACACCCATTCCACAGTCTTAAATTTTTGGGTCATCCAGATTTACTGTATGAAACATAATGGGAGAGAGCTAAGTATTTCTTACTTGACTTAATGGTATTTTAATTTTAGTTTAAAGCAGATGTAGGTTGTGTGAGAGAACAGTATCTTGGGGGGAAAAAGGCATTGCTCAAACAATGTGAAACCCCTTTTACTGCTAGACACATATATACATTCTCAAAATGTTTAATGCTCCAGCTTTGTGAAACAAGAGAGTTGGGTTATATTTGTGCAAAAGGATATCTGGACTTTATCTAAATCCATTCCTATTGTTAAATGTAAAAAAATAAAATAAATAAATGTTAAGGGGCAGCTTAGATTTGACACTGTGTCAAATCCTTCAGGGGATTTGTGGAAATATTAAAGGGCGAAATTACAATTAGGAATAATGAAAAAGAGTGGGTCATTGAACCACAACACTTTGTTTTCATGGATCATTGTAAGATGTGTTCAACTTGAATATATTGAAATCTTTCAGACATGATTTTCACTGTCCTCACTGATGCCAGAACAAATGTTAGTAGTAAATGACTCTCAAGACATTTGAGGCTGGCCTTCAAATGCACATTTAAAAAACTGACACTTCCACTTTTATTAAGAGAACAGAATTTATTTAGCCCCTGTGATTGTAATAATTTGAGGATTTGTATATTATAACCAGCAAGGGCTTAATTAAAAATTTTCTACTTTTATGCAGTGAGAGGACTCAATTGATTTGCAGCCACAAGATGTTAGCTCATAGCAAGCATAGTTATCATTTAGAACGGCAGTTTTTATGTTTCTTCAAACCTCAGATTAGCTGTCTGTGTGGTAAGTTACCCTTCTGTGGTATGCAAGCATTTAAGCTAATGATTTCAAGAGAGGTAGGAATGATAAAGTTCAAGGAAATTGTAAAAACAAGGCAGAGAACTTGGATTCTTTTCCACAGTCAGAGGCTTTGTACTTCCAAGTCACATGGAGAAATTACAGAATTCCTCTCTTCCAAATGCAGCCAAAGAACTTGGGAGATTGTTGAGAAGGATTTTCTAGGGGTTTGTTTGAGAAAGAAGATAATTTCTTTGCCTTTTATGATTCATGGTTAACAGTTCACAAGGACTATATATTTGAAAAAATGAGAAAGGATAATTCCTCTTATTCCTAAAGGCAGTGACCAAAGTGGAACTGGATATTCTTCATGTACCCTTGCCTCTTGTTCTCTTTTGTCCTAGACTAGAGCTAACAATATTCCCTACTTTTCATCAAAAGGGGGGAATACATCTTATTTTCACCCAACTTGTAGAGAAGCAGCAACATTGAGATAATGGGAGAAGAAAAACTGGGAAAATGAAAGAAAACAAAACAGATTACCCAAAGTAAGACAAGTTTCTGATGGCAAAATGAGATTCAAGGAACAATCCATAAAGAAAGATAGACTTCTCTTTATCCTTGTGCCTCTTTGCAAGTTTAAATTAGCTAAAATACATATACTAAATGAGTTGCAAGTTTTTGGAGTTAAAAATCCAGAAAAAGAAAACAAAAATAATGGCCTGTTTAATATTGTTACATACTTACTTAGAAATTGACTGCTGACATGCAAATTGAACAGAAGTCATGTGGCAAGGATTCCTGAAATCTCTCAAAAACAGAATTGATTATTGTATCCTGTATTTAGAAATAGAATTTACAACATCGTAACTGTTATGTGAAGACATTAAAAATCCAATGCCTTCAAGATTTGCAGTCATGTTCAGTGTAGCATATAACATGAAATGCATTATTAAGAACTGATAATACTCTATAAATAATACATATTTTCTGACTATATTTTACACATTGGTTATAAAAGATAACAAACGGATTCTTGCCAGATCAAAATTCAATAGGCCTTCTCAGAAGTGTAATATATAGTTTATTTCCATCACCAACAGAATAAACAATGATATAGAAAACACAAATCCCTTGATATTGCTTTGTTATACACCCTGATAATATTCTGTTCATGTTTTTGGAGTGCTTTTAGGGAAAAGAGGAAACCTTAATAATGAGAAGTCTAAGGATAGCATTGGATTTTGTCTTGGTGGCTTGTTACTCTAAGGCAGGGGATTACTTTAAATGGCACAGATAGCAAAGTTCTGCCCTGCAAAGGCCTTGGAGAATAATGCAGGTATTCCTCAACTTATAACCACATTTGAGCCCAAAATTTCCATTGCTAAGCAAGATTTAATGTACGTTTTACCCTATTTTATGAGCTTTCTTGCTACAGTTGTTAAGAGTGAATTGCTGCAGTTGTTAAGTGACTACTTGTAAGAAAGTTGATAACACTGCAGCCATCATAAACATACGCCAGTCACATGACTATGGAGACATTATAACAGTCATAAGTGTTAAAAACAATCATAAGATTGAGAATAGGGATTCTCAGTGCTGTTGTAACCAAATGGTAACTAAATGAATGGTTGTAAGTTGAGGACTATCTGTAACTAATTGCATATATGCTTAATGCTTACAACATAAGATGCTGCTTTTTTTACTTCAATTTGCACCAGTGTTAACTATCATAACTCTTTATTAGAAAAAAAAACTTTCTGATGAAATGGTTGCCTGCTTATGTAAGCTATTGATGACCTGAAAATGGGCCCTTTAGAGAAATTTTGTGATTGACTTTCATGTGAATGTAGTACCACTGACTAGACAACAAGTTTGAAAATTTTTATGTTTATGGTATGTGCTTCAGCATAAAACTATTCAACTACAGTTGTGGCTAACTGAGGTCATACATAGAATATAAAAAAAGGTCAAATTTCTCTGACTTTCTGCCTCTTTCTGTCTCTCTCACACACACATAAATAGCTAATTTTCAAAGCTGAGTTAGTGAACATGAATGTTTTTATGATTTCTGATTTCCTCATTTTGTTTAGCTATAGATATGTTCAAATGCCAATAAAATGTTTATGAAGTTGTATCTTTCCTCCCACTCTAGTTCTACCTAGATATTGTATAAGTAACCTCCTTACAGCAGTTCACTGCCAGTGGTATGGGGGGTTATTTCCCTTCCAGGTTCATTTTCTCTTGCTAGAGCCAGTACTAGGGATAAAGGTGTTACAGCTATGTGCTATAATTGCAAAGGCCAATGATGTTTGAATATGTAAGATTTTTTTAAAATTTTCTTCTCAGTGCACACTGGTGTGTTTGGGCATTTGTTTTTCTATTGTTTTTATTTTAATGATTGATGTACAATATGTCAACAAGAAATTTTATTGAATTTTTTTATAAAAAATGTTTTCCTCACCTTTATGGAACTTGTACACTTTCAATAAATACTTCAACAAAATCATGTATTGCTTGTTTTTTTCCCGTTTGGTTTATAACATAACACATAACATAAATCTGATTTTGCTTACTAGAAGGTTTAAAACAACTGAAAAACTGAGGGTATATGTTGAATTGCCTTATCCCCACAGAAACACTGGTATAAAATTGTTTATTTTAGAAACCCGTTAATTAAGGTAATATTTAAAGATTTTCAAAAGTTACTTACATTTAGAAGTTTATTGTTTGTCATGGATATTGTCCTTAAGTGAGCTGAATTCATGTGCTCTCCCTTACGAAAATCCTGAACAGCCTTCTCTGAATCGAGTTCAGATTTGTTTGCTTTAAAGATGAAATATGAAGAACGCAGAATGTATGTATGCTAACTACATATTATTAAAATGTTCCTGTCTGTCTGTAACCTTCAAATGGGCAAAACAGTGCATCACATAGTAACAATTTTTGAATTAACATACCTCTAATGGACTAACTTAAAGAATGAATCCAAAATCCAGGACCCATTAATCGTTTGGGATTGAAATTTGGCAAAGTTGTGGCCACTTCTGCACTGTCACACTGCCACAGTCAAGTCATTATTTCCAATGCTCCTTGCTGGCTTCCTACAAGGAAAATCAATGGGCAAGCCAGCAGGAATCCAGAAGTTGTTCTGCTTTATTTCCTGTCTATGGTCATTCTGTTTCTCTTTTTAGGTAAGGAAGTATGTCTGAAATGATCCAACAAATCACTGGTTGTATGGTAATTTATAAATACTGAAATGTGAAAGGAATTTTGCTAACAAATGGACATTCTAGGTAATATAGTTATTTTTGTTTTCGGTTGCTTTAATATATTGTTAGACTTTTTTTTAAATTTGTTTCTTCCTAAAATGTAGTACTGTAGTAAAACATCAATTCTTTTAAAATATGTTTGTTAGAAAGCATATGCTAAATTAAGCTATAGATTTCCAATGTGATCATGATTATATAACAGCAGAAAGACTAAAATTACAGAGATGGCTTGTATTTTGAAGTGGATTTAGTTTACAACATGACATACTTATTGCTACAGATAACTAACAAGATAATAATGTTTATCCGTAAATAGCTTGTTCTTAGGGGTGGCACCACAGCCGGGAAGCAAATCATATAGCTAGACTTTAAAGAGAAAACCCTACACAATCTCTGACATGAGATCCAGGTTAAATGTTTAAGCACAAGAAAACGTATTTCTGAAATGGAACTGGAAGAACTACTGGAGCTTCAAATACTGTTGTGCCCATCAGACTCTACTTCATCTTTTAAAAATCCCTTTAAAGGGAAAAGTTGAAAAATCATCTTTGAAGTATCTGCATTGCCTTGCATTATCTACTGTGCATTCAGAAAGTATTCAGACTCACCTTCACTTTTGTCACTTGTTATGCTGAGTGTAGATTATTGTATGTCAGCATGTCCCTCAGACTATGTAATTCCTAAATTGATTTTTGAAAAATAAAAAAAAGCTCCATACCAATGTTTTGTTTGGGTAAGGAAAAATCTCAACTGTTGGTTTTTCGTATATACTGTACATGTATGTGTGTAGATATATATACATTTGGCTTATTTACTATGTCACTCATTTGGTGAAACAAGTAGATTAACTCAAAATTCCAAATATGTGGAAAAACCCAAAAGGCTTTTTTTGACTGAAAAGAAATAGGAACATCTCAGAATTGAGTTTCCAGAATTTTTCCTCAAGCATATTAACTGCAGAAAAAAGGGCATGTTTGTCCGGTAAATACATGTGTGGGCATGCACACATAGAAGTGAGGAGAAAGAATCTCAAAGAGAGAAATGCAAAGTGCCAAAACAATTTTACCCAAAAAAGTTTGCTATCTTCTCCAAAAAATAACCTTGCAGTGCTTGTATAATAACATTCTTATGTACATCTTCCAAGGCAGAAATGGCTTTATTAAATTACAAAACAACACTACTTGATCAATTGATATACTAAAACTCAAGATGATTGCTGTGCTAATATTTGTTAAAGTACTTCAAAACTGATTCTGGTTTCTTTATTAAGGGAGGTTTTTGCGTGACAAGATGTGTTGAGCTAAAAAGTTAATTAACATGCAAGTATGACAATTTTACTTCCACAATCTACTCCAGTTTAGTGCTGCATTTTAATTAAGCTTTGTGGTAATTTGTGTTGTCTGAACCTGAAGCAGCTGCAGTTTGAATTTTCCAGAAACTGGGAATGCATCCAAGATTTCTTTGAATCTGAAGGAACCGTTTTTGGAAAACGAGTATGTCAGCCATTTCACGCTGGGATGTTAACGTTTACTTAATGAGCTGTGTGCAGTAGGGTGGGATCCAGAAATGTTCTCTGGTTGCTGGAACTGATTTTCTGACTGTTGAAATGTTGTGGTTAGATATGTTCTCTGCTGCTTCCTCGGTCAGAATACTGGAGAAAGATTGTTTTGGCTATGTGCATATTTGCCTAAAAAATGTATAGCACATCTTCAACTTACGAGCACAATTGGGACAGGAATTTCTGTCATAAATCATCACAGTCGTAAATAGAGTCAGACCAGATTTTACAACAATTTTTGTGGTGGTTACTGAACAAATCACAATCATTAAGTGAATCCAGCTCCCCAATGGGCTTTTTTTTTTTGCCAGAAATCAGCAAAAAAAGTGGCAAATTGACCAGGATGTTGCAACTGGTTGTAAATGCAAGCTGGTTGCCAAGCACTCCAATTGCAATCATGTGACTGCTAGGGTGGTGCAATGGTCATAAGTGTGAGTACAGATTGTTACTTTTTCCAAGGCCTTTGCAACTTTGACCATCATTAAATGAATGGTTATAAGTCAAGGACTATCTGAGGGGGTATCCTGCTTTTCAAGTAGGAGCCAGTTACCATAGTCAAAACATTAAAGCAATAGGAGCGAATACAACTCAGCAGCAGTCAGAGGGGGGAAATAAATAGAAAATCCACATTAAAATAATACAGGTTTTTTTTAAGGCTATTCTTTCACCTACTCTATCCAACAAGAATAGCAACAGTTATGGCCTTCAACATTGAGGTTTGCTCCACTGTTTTGTTTCCTCTCCTTAACTGGGTTATAGAAACAAAGTCAAAAGAGGGAAATAGCCTTCCTCTTTCTATTACCTGACAACTCAAGGTATTTTCAACATTTGGTGACAATCTGAAACCTATTGGGCCTTCTGACATATTGCCACCCCATCTAAAGTAAAGTCTTGCATCCACAATGTCTGCTTAAAATGACGGAGAGCAATACAAAGCAGCAAAGAAAACTTGGCTGAAGCTAAAACATGTAAAGAATGATTGCAGGAATTGGATATGTCTAATGAAAAGGACTGGGATGACATGATAGCAGTCTTCCAATTTGGCTGTCCCAAAGAAGAGGGGGACAACCTATTCTCAAAAGCACCTGAGGCCAAGGCAAAAAGTAACAGATGGAAGCTTAATAAAGTGAGATCCAACCTAGAACTAAGGAAAAATTTCCTGACAGAACAATCAATCACTAGAATGGCTTGCCTTCAGAAGTTGTGGTGCTCCAACATTGGAGGTTTTTAAGAAGAGATTGGATAGCTATTTGTCTGAAATGATATACTGTAAGGTTGCTTGAGCAGAGGGTTGGATTAGAGCAGGGGTGTCAAACTCAAGGCCCGGGGGCAGGATCCAGCCCATGGGATGCTTAGATCTGGCCCATGGCGCTGCCATGGAAACAGCGAAGGACTGGCCCACGGTGCCTCTTGTCAGTGAAAACCAGTGGCCCTCCTGAGCTCTGTTTTCTCTGGCAGAGGGTGGCATGAGGCTGTCGCAGCCAAAAATGGAGCTTGGGAGCCTGTTTTCGCTGGCAGAGTGCTCAGGCCAACATAGGTGCCCCCCACGAGTGACATCGAGTCAAACACAATCCTGATGAGGCCCTCAATGAAATTGAGTTTGACACTCCTGGATTAGAAGGTCCCTTTCAGCTCTCTTCTTCTGATGGATAAAAAGTATGATGCAAGAGCAGGTGTAAATGAATGAATAATGTAATGTAATCTGTCCGATTACTAGCTAGAAATCAGGATGCATTAGATTCCTTCTTGAATCTTAGTAGAGCTCACCCCACAACTGAAGTTAAATTCTTTTTAGCCAGGTGATGTTTCCAGGGAAATTTATATACCCTATATGTTGAATTCTTACTTTACTTAACTTCAAAGGCCTTAAAACTTTCTTAATTAGAAGAAAGCATCACTCCACATGCTGCAGTGTGCAGCTGATCAAAAGGGGATTTCTAAAGTTTGCACTGCTAGAGATACCTGTTATCATCCAAAGGTGTGTATACATGTGATGCATACACCATTCATCCTTGTTCCATTTACCTGGTGCTGAAAAGCCACCAAGTCTGGCTGGCAGCAAGCTTTCCTAAAAGTGATCTATAAAACTTTGGGTGCCACATTGAGAATTCATTAGAAGACATAATGATTTGCCTAACTTATGATTGTAGGGAAAAGTAGAACATTCAAAAACTGCAATAGTGGAGGACACTGAGAAAGTGGTGGATTTATATATGAAGTCACTAGCTGCAAGGAGTTTTCAGGTTTAAGCATTTCCCATTGAAACCATGTAAGGAAAGTATACTTACTTTTGTGACTTCTCAGTTGGCCCAACAAATGTAGGCCTCTATGCTGTAATGATTAAGATGTTGGTTAGGAGTAGGAAGATCCAGGTTCAAGGTCACCCATAGCCAGGCATCCTTTCAGTCCAAATTATGTCCTATTGTTGCATTTACAAGGATGCAAAGAGAGATCTCCTTGTAAGGGGTCTGGAGTACAACGATCGATCGGTCCTCTACGAGCCAGGCAGTTTTGCTCCTGATTTTCTCAGATGTGCCTGAATGCAGGATCTCTTCTCCATTTACTGGGTGTGATTTTTAAAAATTTAATCTGGCATTGGAGGACCCCTTCAAGAGGAAAAAAGCACAAAACCCAAACTATTCCAATTGAATAGGAGATTTTGTGCAGCACCTGCAAATGATGGTTCTTCTGAGAAAGATGATCAAAATATTCATAAATGTGTCTAATTGTTGCCTGCTGCTTTGGTTGCCAGGTGACTCGGGAAATACTTGGCATAATTCAATGGTGGTAGTTGTTTTCTGTAAAATAATACGATGACTAGGCATGTTTCTCCCTTCCTCCTGAAGGAAGGGAGAAGTCTCTGCTTCCTGCTTTCAAGCTCTCTATCAAGATCATTAAAATTTGGAAACAGTGGCAGTTGGCTCTTGTGGTATGCCCTTAAGCTAGTGGTTGAAGAGATCATACTTTATCCTGATTGCTGAAATTTTGATGCAGCTTTGTATGGTGTATGCAAGATTGCTGCCTAAGAAACAATGTGGCTATACAATGGAATGTAGTTCTATGTTGTATGCTATAATGGTGATGAAAAAAATATTAGAGAAACTAAACCCTCACTTGGAGCCATGACTAGGATTAGCCAGTTCCAGAACCACCACTGTCTACACACCACTCAAGGAAGATGGATGCTGCCTATTATTTACTAAGGGTTTCTGCTAGGAACATGTGATCATTGAAATCAGTGGTGCTGCCAGCAAAGCCTCTGATTACTTGCCACTTGAAATAGTTCCTGGAAAACAGTGTCTGATGTTTTACATTTATGTAAATTGTGTTTTTTTTCTTCTCTGTTCCCAGCCTGCACCACTACTAATCACCATCACTATTTCACGGAGTTGAAGCATGAGCATTAGCTGAGAAAAAAAGGACTGCTGTCCATGAACTATATTATGTGTTTGTGCATGCATGCATGTGTATAAATGTATATCTATCCAAACAGAGAAATGAGGCTAATGTTAATTTACTAATTTATTTACCATCTGCAAGTAAGAGATTTATTATGCCAGTATGGATTAAGAGAAGCAAAGGCTTAATATTTAAGTAGTCATCTGTAAGAACATTCCTATTCCATGATTCTACAAATCCTTAGCAATCTTTGTTATATTTATATAAAAGGAATCCAGAAAACAAATTGCTACCTCCCAGTTCAATATAAAACAACTTATTTAATAAACATGCGTATACATGTCTACATTTATGTAAATCTGTTTTGAAAAAAAATCAGATTTTCTCAGCTATATTTAAAGAAGCATAGCTTAAAATAAAATAAAATGTATATTCAAATCACCTGACATCAAAATAAATTACTTAGCATACTGATCTTTTCCAATATTCTTTCAAAAGAAAATTGTTACCAAAAACTAAAAGCATTTAAAACTATTTTATTTTTTCCTGAAACATAAAATTGTTGAATGTAAATTATAAACAATAGGTAAACCACAATCAAATTGGCCTGATATGCTCAGTGGAATATAATAGTTTGCTTATTTTGCAGTAATTCTCCCTGAGCTACTCAGTGAGATTTACATCTGAGTAACCATGTCTGTCATCTCACTTCAAGTTTTAGGATGAGCATCTTGCCATCAATGCAGGTTGTGAAACAAAGGGAAATTCAATTCAGTTTGTCTTCTGGTTTAGACTGCCTGACCCAATTCACTGCTTTCACATTTAATTTGTCCGATCACCAGCTGCAAAGTTCTCTCACAGTGCAGTTACCATTCTGTTCTATAGTTAGCACAGTTTCTGGTACAATTCTGCCAGAGTTAGCAAGTGATTGCCTAAGCACAATTTAAATACCTACCTTGAGAACTGTATTATCTGAATACCTTAGTAGAATTAGCAGTTAGCTTCTTAAAAAGATCAAATAAATGAAGATTTTAATTGCTTAAATTTAGTACACTGTTTTCAAAATAATCCAAAACTATTTCATTTTTAAAAAAATTACACTACTATAGCAATATGCAGTGAATTATAGTCCAATTAAGGGAGCCAGTATGATGGAATGATGAAGATGCTGGTCTAGAAACGGGGAGATGGTAAGTTTCAGGATAACAACAACAACATATTGTATCACTGTCACTAGATCAAAAAGCAGTGAATACTAATAGCATGAATATGCAATTCCTTTATATTTTTCAAAGAATGTCCTTTTTTTAGCCCACCTTAGCCTGCAGGTATACATCAAGGGACAAATCAAAGCTTGCAATTCTATTAACATTTTAATAGTTTAAGCCATAATTTTCTATTTTGGCACAGCTGCACCATAAATATAAAAGGTTTGTGACGATTGCATTGACTTTCCATCAAAATGTACTTAAATCGTAAAGGGAAAGCAAGTTTGTAATTGCTGTGTTCATGTCCTACAAGCATCTTAGTTACTGAATTAACTCATTTTCTAGGTTCATACAATCTTTTCATTTATTAAATTACATAACTGCCCATCTCACCTAAGGTACATTAACCAAATAATAGACCAGGCTCAGGTAGTACACTAGACTAGTGGTTCTCACCACGGACTCCCTTTAAATACCTTTTGTGGCCATGGTCACAGACCACCAAGAGTTAATTCAATATTTAAATCCTAACATTTCTTCAAGCCTCCGCAGACCGCCTGTGACATCACTGCCCCCAGGAGTCTATGGAACCACAGGTTGAGAACCACTACACTAGATCACGATGGCAATAGTGACCATAATTTTGTCTGTGAGAGCCACTTTGGTGTAGTGGTTAAGACACCAGGCTATAAACTCTAGTCCTGCCTCGGGTGTGAAACCTGGGCTGGTCACTCACTCTCAGCCTTAGGAAGAAAGCAATGGCAAGTCACTTCTGAAAAACCTTGCCAAGAAAACTGGAAGGGATTAGCCCAGGCAGTCAACAGGAATTAGGACTAACTACATAATTATTAATAACATCATATTCCTGGCCCCTGGAGGCCTAGCATATTGAAATTGTTACAAGTTTCCGGAAGGCCGTGCAAGCAGGAACTCTTCTTGCCTGGGTGTTCTGCTTCCCATTTGCTACAGGAAATCATTAACACAGTGGGATGCACGCAAACTTAGTAGAAAAAAAGCTGGTTTATATTTTAGGGAGGAATTAAATCCCTAGCATAGCTTGCAAATTAAAGCATTTGTACCGTAAATAAAAATATGTCAACCATATTAAGAGCAAAGACAAGTCCTGGCAATAAAAATCTGGGGAACATGACTTTTTCAGGGCTCTTGAAAATCCACAGTAAAGATGATGCCACCTAAGGGAATTTCACATGTGAAATAGCATTCCATATCACTCCACTTCTCCTGTATGATTCATGCTTAGCAAGTATTGAGCTACTGTACTGTAAGTAGGGAGATACCGTCTGTGGCATGCTGGGATGAAATTGGCAGGCATTGCTTCAGGCTGATCATAAATGCATCAGCTGAATAAATAAGGTCACCAATTAATTAGTCAATATATTAATGTTAGTCAATAATATTAATTGAATTACAGAAACAGCTTCAAGAATCAGCCAAATTTTTTTAGTCCAGGCGGATGTCTTCGGGATTACAAAAGACAGAGCAAAGAAGGAAATGTAATTATGACTTTCTTTTGTGACAGCAGAAAAGAATTTAAGATTTTACTTTGGTATGGCATGCTAAAATAACTGCAGTTAAAATTATTCTTCCTAAAATTCTTTTTCCCAAACATTTTCAATTCCTTTGCTTATCAAATTCTGCACATAGGGAAAAAAAAATCTTCATTATTGGAAGAATTATGTATTGCAAATATGTAACTCAAAGAATCAGATCAGGTAAACCATATCATATATGCAAAAGTATGATGGAAGTTATACATACCAAATCCTAAATATAATTTCATACTTTTTTGCTTAATACTATTTGGAACATGAAATATGCTCAGCAGTTACAACCTGAGTTAGCCTCCCCAATCTGTTAAGACAATACCGTTCCGCCCCAATATTCAGAAAATTTTGCTCTTGAAATTGGAAAAAAAGTACAAACAATTTCCAACCCTCATTGCGCCTTTCTTTTCCCATTCCAATATATTGCGCAGAGGAATGAGGTTACTTTTCACCTTGAAAAAAATGCATCCTTTGGGACATACAACGCACATAGTAACATTCAATGCTGTAGAGGCTTAAAAATAGCCCTGTATCCCATTTAACTGTAAAGTGTGTCTACTGATGAATCTCAGGTTTCAGTCACTAGATGGAATAAAAATAGGCTGCTGAAAATGAAAGGCAAATTGGATTAACTGTAGATGCTCCCCACCCACTGTAGAAAAGGAATTATCCTGATACTGTGTGAAAATCCACTTTTGTACTCTAACCAAGAAATATGCTTAGCTGGACAGATTCCATGCTATATACCCAACTAGGACTGGACCTCTTGCTGCCATAACCAGTGACTAGGAATAACTCTACATAATATCCACTTGCTGAAGGAGACCTCAATTGAATCATGTTGCATATAAAGTCTACTGCAAGGAGGCATGGAGGATTAAGCAAAAGCCCTAAATGCAGCAAAAATGGCTGTGTTCCTTGTGCAGTGGGACTACACGTTCTCCTGAAACGATATGCAGGAAAATTTCATAGTACAGAGATAGGAAGCACAGTGGCTGACGCCTATTTTTTCCATAAGCACAGCATATGTACGAAGTAATTAACTAGCCTTTTCTCAGTATTGAGACCAATATCCAAACTGACATCATTACTTCAGTCTTACCTGAGAATTCCAGTACATCTACATGGATACATTATTTTTCCTATATCCAATTTGAAATATGGCCGACTCCTGGATGATTTATAAACAGAAAAAGAATACATATAAAGAGAGATCATGGTGACTAGGACTAAGCATCCAGTTGCAAACCAAATTTAAAGGTTACTGAGGAAATTACTGTAACTCTTTCAGTGCCATTGTAACTTCGAATGGTTAGTATATGGTTGTACCTGTATTTACATCAGGCTGGGGTACTAAATCTAGACAGGGAAAACTCTTGAGAGCTAATATAATGGAGTAATTAGGATGCTGGACTAACATGAGGGAGATGCTGCTTCAGATCAATCCTTGGCCATGGAAACATACTTATCGCGTGACTTTGGCTGATCAACCCTCTCAGCTCAGCTTAATTACGCTTTTATTATGGGGAAAAATAGGGGGGCTGGAGCACTCTGCACAAGCTCTTGAATGAAACACGATGTATAGTTAACAAATGTTATGAGCTGCCTAATACCCCTTCATACTATTTTTCTTTCTTTCTTTTTCTCTCTCTCTTTCTTTCTCTTTCTTTTCCTTCCTTCCTTCCTTTCTTTCTTTTTTCTCCCCTCTACCCTACATGTTTCTCTCTTCCATTTCCCTCCTTTATTTTACCATTATTTTCACTTTTCACTTTGTATTTCTGTATTTTATATTTTGATTAATAAAATGTTATTATTAAAAAACCATGTTTTTAAGCAATGAGAAGCACAATCAACCCCCCCCCCACACACACACACATTCTCCATGGCCCCAAAGTGTGAGTCTTTTACAAATGCTGCTGGTTGTTAAAGAGTTTTTGATTGAAACAGAAAGCTTCTGCTGCCTTTAAAGGTGTACTTACACTGGTAAAGTATCAGCACCTGGTTACAAAGTCAAAGGCAAGAGGCCAAGGAGCCAAGGAATCAATGCTAAATGTTGCCCAGGACTTTACAAAGACCCGACTGACACATCACAAAAATCTTGGGTGTTGAAGAAGAGGTACTTTGCTGAATATTACATAGGTAATCAAGGAACAGTCTAAAAATATTCAAGACTTTATTCAGTTTTGACCAGAAGAGGAAAAGGCATTTATATAGTGCAAGGCGCTATTAGAAAGAAATATAAGCAGAGATATGTATTGTCACATTCAACCTCTGCAGCTAACTCTCCAGTCCCTTAAGAATGACATTCAGAGAATGTCCATGAAATAAGAGGAAAGTTTCAAATCGGTTCTTGGAGGACCATGTGCGTCCAGAGCGTGTTTCAAATTCAGTCCATCAAAGAAGTCCTCAAATAGATATCCAAGATACAGTAATATACTAGTGAAGAATTTGGGGTTATCAGTAGGAAATGTCTTAACCAAGTGCAACAGACAATGTCCTGATTCCAGTTGCTCCTCGTAACTCAGCTGAAATTGAAGCTGAGGCTTCTCCTCCTGCCCCCCCAAATAAACATGGATTTCATCTTACCATCTCTTCTCAAAGGTAAATGTATTTATTTAATTAAAAATTCTTAAAAACATACATTTTATAGAATCACCACTAGCCATCTGCAATAAACAGATTTACAATATAAGGACATTTCTTCTCAAATGGTTTGGGAAGCTGGAAAATATAATGAACGTAAACATTTAAATATAATTGCACAAATAAGATTAACTGACATAAATACTATACTGAAATCCAATATCATGTTTAAGTAGTTAATGTTTTTTGTACAGTTCATATATGTACATTAAAAAAAGCTTTAAATACAAGGACAGCAATTTCAACCCTGAAGAAAGACAAGGTAATGAATTTTGCTGCATGCCACAAGAATACACATTTGACTGGCTCCAGAACATCCTTTCTATAAATAGCAGGCCACTTTCTGTTCATATATGTGATGTAGATCCAGCAAAGTCCTCCCTAGAGGGAGAAGAAATGAAATTTTACCAATTCATCATTGCTAACCCCTAGGTCACTTCCCACACTGTTCTGGAAAATCGCTAGAGTCTAATGGGAAAAGAAAGAAGGAATGGACAAACATCACCTCTTTAAAAGGCAGTGTTGAACTCACAAGAACTTTGGGATCTAGCCCATGATCTGACTAGCGATTAAACAACCAATTTTCTACATATGTGGTAAACAAGGTAGCTGTAGATTCCAGTGGCAGAGTTTTTGCTTTAACTGCCCTCTCACTCACTTTCATGCTCCAACATCTGAAGTGGTTGCTTGGTATCTGTAGCAATACAGTTTGTTGTCTGCTCCACCACTCAGCAACAACTGTAACAGAGGGGGAGAGGATCAAATTATAATAAGACCCTATTACATACTAATTATTTTTCCAACAAAGGGGATAAAAATGCAAAGGTAACAAAGTCCATGAAAATTGTATTATTTAAATAATAAAAAATCACCATGACTTTTGTTTCTCAATAATTTCCAAATAGCAGGAAATATTCTCCTAACAGCATTATCCCTAATATGGAAAAAAAAACATAGAAAAAATGTTCTCATGTTTGATTATTATATCATCAGAGTAAGATCTTCAAAGCATTGAGAGAAAAAAAAACAGTAACATGATTCAAAATGTAGTTAGCGTATCCCTGGAAAGTCTCTACTCCTGTACTTGAAAAGGAAGTGTCTTTATATGCAATAATATTTATAATTGATTCATCATGTTCTGTTTCCTGTTCATGCAACTCCAGCTCAATTTTGTATCATGATGTTGGCTAGATTAACTATGCTTTAACAAAATGCATCAATTTAATTTAATAAAAATAATTAACACAACATAGGAACCACTCAACTCCAAATTGACTCTGGGCGATGTACAGTACAGAAAGTATTGTGCAGAAAGTACAATACAATAATTATAAAATAAATAAGAAATAAATTAAAAAAAAAACCAAGAACCAGCAGTGAGTCTAGCTAACCACACCTCCACAGAATCTGAGAGAAGCCCCCAATACCCTAAGCAAGGTCTGGAAGAATAGCCAGGTGTTTAAGGCTTTCCAGATGCCATCAGAGTAGACAAAACTCAGCAGCACTTTTTCGTGCGGCTGTTGATAAAAATAGGATCGCTAGCATGATCACCAACATCCGATGACGGATATGGCACAAGAAGATCAGAGTAGCAGCCACACAGACAGCAGATAAAGTACACTTCCTGGTTCCCAGGAGATGACACTGTTTAATTGAAGGGCCTCAGAGTGCCAACTTTTTTATATCAAACCAGCCAGTCTGATACCATGGGAGACAGAACTGGATCCAGAAACATGCCAATAACCAGTGCAATTGACAAAGCAGAAATGCTCCAGGTGCATACCAAAGCATGCCTATCCCCCCCCCCCCAACTCCTGCATTCTGGATCAGCTGGAGCTTCTAGGTATCTTTAAGGGCACCCTCGTGGAGAGAGCACTGCAGTCTAGGAATCAAGCTATGATGGTTTATTTAGCAAGTCTTGTTAAACAATCACTTGTGTCATACTCACTTTACATGAGGAGTGATTGTTTAACAAGACTTGCTAAGTAAGCCACCATGGTTTGATTCCTAAATGTTAAACCATAAACAGAAGGGAGTTTCAGTAGCAAATAAATGAATGCATACATGAGTAACAGTAATTTGCAATGTAGAATGGCCACATTCATATTACATTTAAGCAAAAATGAAACAAATCACATTATGTTCTTTTAATCAGGACATCCTGAGGTAACCTTTGGTCTATCTAATACCAGAGAGATGAGAATTCATGCATAGTTGGGAGAAAGTTAGAGCTTACCCTAGAAAGTAAAAATAATGTTATCTAATTGTTCTATAAACCCTTGATACTAAAAGGTTTAGCTTATTTTGTTAAAGTGGGTGGTGAAGGGGCTGCAGCTGCTTGGGAATTTTGCAAAGAGATCTTTCTACAAAAATAGCTGAATCACAATGCAAAAAACAAAAAAAAAACCTGGATGTAAGAATGAGAAGGAAGGAAATAAATAATTTGGATCTGTTGAAACTCACTTCCAGTTTGCTATCTTTTTCTTCAGCCAGTTTTTATTAACATAGCTTCCCCTTGGTTCAATGGTTTTGGTTTTGAAGAAAAATGAATTCTAAATATTTATATATCTAATAGCTGAGATGAGATTGAGGAAGAGGACAGGGCCCTTGGGACCACAAGCTCAACTGTTTATGATTTCCATGTCCCTCCTGGCTTGTCAAGGCCGTTAGGGAGGTGACATGCAATTGGATCCATGCAGCAGCGTCAGCCTCTTTGAGGGAAGAGGTGGTTCAGTCTGCCTTGAAGGAAGTCCAGTGCACCTCCTCCTGAAAAAGCCATTGCTGCATCCAGCAGTGTGGAAAATTTCTATCCTATCTTCAATTGTCCTTTTTAAGAAGTGGCTGGGCTACAGCTCCAGGTGGCCTTTTTGGAAACAAAGATTATCCAGAGTTGGGATGGAGTGGTGCTGCCATCCTTATTCTCCCTGATCCCTCAGTGGCTTTCAGTTGATCATGGTGTCCTTTTGGACCTTCTGTAAGGATTAGGAGGGGGCAGCATGGTGTGGAAGTGCTTCTCTCCCTTTCTTTGTGGGAAGTACCGTTCCAATCAACTGGGGTGAGAGGGGTTGAGACTGAAGCCCCTAACTTGTGGGGTGTTTTAAGTCTTAACACTTTTATCCCTTCTGTTTAATATTAGCTACATGAGGCTGTGTGTGAGTCATCCATTGGTTTGGGGTTGACAGCAATGCTGTCAAAGTCGTATTTAAGTGTTTGGTAGGTCTAAGAGTTTGAATGGAGAGGAACAGACTTAGGCACAAAACCGAGTGACTTCAATATTTAAGCCCAGTGTGGAGTTACATATCCCTATTTGGGCCTTGTGGGAAATCTGAATTTTTCTAGACTCACAATTTACGCTCAAAGAACAGGTGACAGCTGTGGCCATGGAGGCCCTTGCACTGGTCATTCACACCCCAATCACCACACAGGATGACTACTGCAATGCACTGTAGACAGGGCTGCCCCAGGAAACCACTTGAAAACCGCAGCTAGTTCAAAATGGAGGATGTGAACGATGAGGATGCTGTGATATGCCTGTGTAACAAGCTTCACTAGTGACCACTCATACCAGCTCCTTTATGACTACAATTGTGTCCCATTTGGCAACCTTTCTTGCCACAGCTGTTAAGTGAATCACTATAGTTGTTAAGTTTGTAACACTGTTAAATGAATCTGTTTTCCCCATTGCCTTTGCTTGTCAGAAGATTGCAGAAGGCAATCATATGACCCCAGGCACTGCAACTGTCATAAATATGAGTCAGTTGCCAGTCATCTCAATTTTGATCAGGTAACCACGGGGATGCTGCAACAGTTGTAAGTGTGAAAAATGGTCATGTCACTTTTTCAATGCTGTTGTAACTGAACGGTCACTACATGAGCTGTTGTAAGTCGAGGACTACCTGTGCAGACTTACATGGTACCAATGTAATTTCAATCTTTCATAATCTTTCATAAAAATAGTATTTAAGAAAGGCTTTCATGGCATAGGACCTTGCTGTTTGAGGAACTACCTATCTCTGACCCATCCTGTAGAATCCTATAACGTAAGTACGTTCTATGTCCCAACAATCAAACACTGTCATTTAGAGTCAGGAAAGTTGGCCTTCTCTATTATGGTAACTGTCTCTCATTTTTATAGAAGATTCCTGGGGTTTACGTTATCTTAGCCCTTTGAGGTAATTTTGGAGAATTTAAGGAGTTATTTCATTCTAAAACAACAAATTGTCTTTATTCTAACCTCTAGCCACCAACTCCTAACAGATTGCAATGTCTGATCCAACCATCTAAGGTATCACGTTACTTGACTTTAAAAACAAGTGGAATCCTAGCCCTAAGAAAATTGACACTGCCCCTTTACTACCTGGGCTATTTTACCCTTTTGTGGCATTTATACATATGTATACATTCATGTCAGATTCATGTGAGTTTTCATATGCAATATTAACTTCTGTACCTTTTAACATTAACAGTAATTTCAATTAATTTTAAGTGTCCTTTTGTGAGTTTGGATAGTGGGTATAATACCTTCTCCTGAGAAGAAAGAAGCACCTATTTCCATAATTAAAGATTTTCAGTGCCCACATCTGATTCCTGCATGTCTCATACTTGTTCTGTCACCTGTCTCTCTACACACCCAAATTTATATGTTCACGTGAACAGAGGATACTGAGAACAGTCTTGGAATATTTTATGTGATGCAGAGTTAAACATTAGCTCTCTCCTCATTTTTTATCTGATTCTATCCTTTCTTGAAATATCAATTCTTACCCCAGCTTCGGTCCACTCCACACAGAAAACTTTGTCTTCATGAGCCGCCAAGTCATAAAGAGGAGCTTTGCAACTGATGAGATACAGATTATTAAAGCCAGTGTTAGTGTTGTTACTTAAGTGGTATGACTCTGATGGTTCTTTGCTGAAACAAAGTTTCCTCTCAATCCATTTTGTCTCCCAACTCCTCTTTCCCCATTTTCTTTTTCTTTAAATATAAATCTACCAGGACACACA
The DNA here is from genome assembly GCA_032468155.1 of Oxyrhabdium leporinum. Lineage (NCBI taxonomy): Eukaryota > Metazoa > Chordata > Lepidosauria > Squamata > Cyclocoridae > Oxyrhabdium > Oxyrhabdium leporinum. Next base: position 190,165 of record JANHFL010001661.1, on the reverse strand, counting down.
TATTGTCCACCCATCTGAGATGAAACAAAAATCTTACTTAAGTGGATCTTGACTCCCGATAAGGTTCGTATAGATATGCAATTTTCTTTTCTATGATATTTTTTTTCAATTTCCCATTGTACCATGTAGCTTTTTCAAAAACAGGCATGGTATGATAGCCTTGCAAGTGCTTTAGTAGTAAATTCAAATTTTAAAAACATGTTGGGCTCTATTCAGAAGCTAAAGTGATTATATCACTTTATTTTATTTTATTTATATGCTGCCCATTTCACAGTGACTGGACTCTGAGCGGCTTACAATGTCATATACTGCAAATGATTTCTGGTAGAGAATTTGGAGGCATGTTCAGATCTAATGGCCCAGAAAGAGTATCTGTATTTATTAACCAATGAGTATATTTTAAAGCAAGAACTTTCAAAACTTTAAAACTGCAGTTCTTCATTTTGCATGTCATATACAGCGATTTCCCGAAAATACGACCTACCCAAAAAACAAGCCCTAGCCCGATTTTCACACCTGCACATAATATAAGCCCTACCCAAAAATAAGCCCAAGTTAAGCCCTGCCCACTGTCTGGTTGCACAAGATGGGTTCAGGTGCATGCATAAAAATCAAGATAGGGCGGGGTGGAGCTGCCCCACACCCGCTTAACTTAGTACCGCAACAGCCACGCCCCCATGCCCCAGCACCTGTCATGATGCTGCCTCACTTCTATGGCTGCTTGTGGTGGCCAGACACCGTGTGGCTTGTTGTACCAGTGCCACCGCTCACGGCATGGCTCATCACATTAGTGCTGCTGCTCGTGGCAGGAGGCTGTGTGGCACATCGTGCCAGTGTTGCTGCTCATGTCAAGAGGACACATGGCTTGTTGAGCCGGTGCTGCCACTTATGGCAGGAGGCGATGTGGCACTTCGTGCTGGTGCCACCACTCACAGCAGGCCAGGTGGTTCATCGTGCCAGTGCTGCCGTTCGTGGCAGCCACTGCATGGCTCATTGCCCAGTGTTGCCGCTGGTGCGTGCAATGGCACAACACACCATGCAGCCTCCTGCCGTGAGCACCGGTGCGACAAGGCATGTGGCCTCTGGCCTTGAGTGGCTGCAGAAGAAGCCAAGCAGTGGCACAACAGGTGACGGGGCATGGGAGGCCTGGCTGCAGTGGTCTTAAGGTAAGTGGGTAAGATATTCCCTGAAAATAAGACCTGGTACTTATTTTGCGTGTCCCACCCCCCAGAAATTAAGACCAGGTCTTATTTGGAGGGAAACACGGTAGTAATCTGAAATCATATATAAAATGCAACAAATGAGAACTTCAGATTTCAGCTTACCTCCTTATATCCCAGAGTTTGACAATGTTATCTAAAGAACCAGAGATAAGTTGCTGCTCATGAGTAGGAGACCATTTCACTGAAGTCACCCAACCAGTATGTGACGTGAGAGAAAATAACACCAAAGAGCCATCTGAAAAAGACAGATTCAATAGCAACAAGGTACAATATGGCACACAATTTATAGTTACCGAAAAGAAGTCAAGTTAAATGCATACTTGATATAGAAGCTTGTAATTATCTTTTTGAAAAAAAATGCCAGAAGTATGAACGCTTATTCCTTTGTAGGGTTCTGATTTTGGTTTGCTAAGGTAGAAGTTGACAGGCAATTTGGTGTAGTGATGCTGGACTATGGATGGGGAAAGATGAGTCCTAGTCTAGTCCTAGGCACCCAGCCACTTGAGTGACCTGTCCTCTTTCAACCTGTAATGATATGTGGGAAAGACCTTGGAAGAGGAGAAGAGATGCTGCCTATCGAACATCAGATAACAAGGCATAGCCCCCCGCTGGATAGTGGGTGAGACAAGAGGGTTAGAAAGCCCTCCTTAGTTTCTTGAGCAGTAAAGGAGATGGCAGATTTGTACATTCAGACTTGCATGGTTGTTATACTGTAGCCTTAGAGTAAAGCAGAATTACCTCATCTGGTTGGTTTCCTGTCTGCTATTAGCCTCCCAAGAAGACCAAACAGGGGCGAAAACAATGATGAGCTAAATCTATTTTATTTTAAGGCTACAGTAACAAAATCTTAAAGCCTGAAAGTATAAATCTCCTACAGTCTCTTTTTATCACCTGAATCGTTAGGGTAGATCTCTTTAAAGTTTCTTTCTCTGCCCATTACTTAGTTGTGGACAACTCATCCTTTTATCTGATCATTCCCTAGGCAGCATCTTTCTCCACACCCCCAGCCCCTTTTATTATGGTCATTCTCACATTCTATTATATCACTGATATCAATCTTGCAAGTCTGGATGTACAATTCTCCCACCATTTCTTTTACAGTCTAAGAAGGGTCCCTTTTGAGCCTTTTGCTCCGCCCACTATCCAGCTGTGGGCTATGCCTTTTCAGATCTAACCATTCCTGAGGCAGCATCTTTTTGCCCTATTACTCAAGGTGTTTCCCACATACGATCACACAGCCCTACAAAGACATTTCACCAAACCATTTTCAAAAATGTTGCTAAGAAAATTTCAGGGATCTGTCAATAGTCACCAGTAGCCAACATTGACTTGAAGGTCCACACCACTGTCACTTCAAGGTAGCCCAGAGAGGAAACCAAAATGTTAAATAATAATACTATCTTTATTGTAAGGTTACAGTAATAGAAGCTTGCAGTATGAAAGCATTTCTTCCCTCTCTTCCTTTACTTTCCAGAAAACTAGGGAGGGACTCTTCTGAGATCATTAATTTTTTCTTTGGACTAAAATTTTGCTTACCAGATGGTTGTCTAGATTGCAGCTCTTTCTTCTGTTTCCTAAAATTATTCTTACAGCCAACCCAGGGTAGAGGACAGATAGCATCTCAGCTAGACAAAGAATGATAGGGGAATAATCCTAACACAGCCTTACCTGTGCTGTTTGTGATCACCATTCCAGAGCTCAGCCACTCATGAGCTGAATAATTTCCTTCAAAATGTAAACTAGATTGTTAAATTAAAGTGTCATGATACTGATACAACTATGGAAACAAGACACCTATTGGCCATCAGGAGAGATAGGGGAAGCTGCCATATCAGCTTCATTAGCATGGTATGACTAGAAGAAATGTCGCAAAGAATCAGGTACAGATCTTTGCCATCATCCCAACCCTAACCTTGACTCTTTGATCTTGAGATGCTAGGATCTTCTGCATGTAAAATATGTCCTCTATAACTGCGTTACAGAGAAGGGGCCGAGAAGGCGAGACGTGGCCATTACTTTTCTGCCACATCAAGAATGCCACATTATTATTCAAGGAATAATAACCAATGTAGGCAGACATTACAGAGTTTCTCAATTCCACAGTTGACATGTGAGTAGCGACTCCTGTTTCAGAAGCCTTATTAGAAAGGATATTGCAAAGTACATGAACTCTGTACAATATGAACTCAATTACTCAGCTAAGTAAATGAATGACCTTAAACTTGAATAATCAAGGCACTGAACTTCTACTCACCTTTGCTCCGAAGATCCCATAATCGAATGTGTCTGTCAGTGCTCCCGGAGGCTATACGCCGGCAAAGTGGTGAATAGGCTATTGAATTAAACACTTTGTTTCCTGTCTACAATATAATAAAAATGCGATAAGTAGCATCTTATAGAAATCCCCTTTTGGAAAAAAATAAACAAATTAAATGCAGAGAAGTCATGTTAAAGTGGCATTTACCAAAGTGGATTTAAAGTTTCCAGTTTCAACATCCCAAATTTTAATGGTGTGGTCCCATGAGGCACTGCAGACTTCATCTGTATCTGACCAAAGTACGGAAGACACGGATTCTGTATGACCAGACAGGGTTGCAACGGGAGTCTAGAAATGAGGAATAAAGACCACTAAAAAAATGGGTAACACTAGGTTTCTTATAAATGGAAAAATCTGATTATCAATTAAAAACTAGATTGGGGAAGTGAACTGGAACATCCCAGTAGAAGACAATGGCAAACAACTTCCCTAATGTTGCCAAGTAACATGGAATTTTCTAAGAGCTTGAGAGAGATGTTACTTTAGAAGCATTAGCAGAACATATTGGTATATGGGCAGCTGAGTAAAACCTTGGCATGTCTTAGTTGTAGTTACATTCCTCGGGAGTTCAGTTATTTAAGTGAATTGTGAATAGAGCATGCCATGTGAAATACTGGTGGAACAAAATTGAACTTTTGATATAAAGCTCTTTGGGAAGTCTTAAAATAATAAACAGCTGCAGCAAATTTCATTTTGAAATAAAGGCCGGGGGTGGGAGGGCATCACTATCAGTCATCAATCCTGGCAACTGCCTACAAGAAAGACTGTCAGGCCAAGTCTGACTCCACTCATTCCTTTCTTACTCTTGTTAGTCCCAGCTGCTCAGTTTTTTGCTTTTTCCTTGGTCTGTTTACTAGTTCCTCCATCTCTGCTTCATCCTCTTCATCGGCAGGCACTGAAGTGAAAATGAGATGACAAAAACAAGGAGGGCAATAATCACACACTCATAATCTCAAATAAACATAAGTAGCCTAAATTAGCTATGAGTTATTTATCTCTTGGGGTTCAATACATTTTCAAAGCTCATTGCAGGAAATGGAAGGAGAGAAACGATCTGGATCTTTTCTTGGATGTTATCAGTCAGTCAGTCAGTCAGTCAGTCAGTCAGTCAGTCTGTCTGTCCGTCCATCCATCCATCTATCTTCTACCTACCTACCTACCTATTATCATTTGCTTATGCATTGTCCTCAACTTTATGGAATGTGGAAAATAATTCAAATCCAGCCTCTTGAAAAAGACCAACTTGTTTTGCCCAGAAATGTTCTATCTCTGATGTCTTGAGTCTAACCAGATCATAAAAAAACTATTTAGTCATGAAAACCACCTTGCTAACAATCCTTGTGTAATGAAGAAGTCTAGTCTTCATTTCTTTATTGTATAAATGAGATAAATGGGATGGAACTAAAGTTGAATTCCATTTATTCAGGCTTCTCAGCATGAAATTGGCTTATCATATGCTTTACAAGGTGTGTGTGTGTGTGTGTGTGTGTGTGTGTGTGTGTATGTGTGTGTGTGTGCTGCACTGAAAAGTTACATTTAGAATTGTCTGTAGACAACAAACACTGCATGTTTGCACAATGGAAGTACATTCACAACTGTTAGGAAGATACGTGTGTTGGAGGGTGACCTGTGGGGGAAAAATATAATGCTTATATCTAAAATATTTCACTTACCTGCAGACCATATCTTCAGCATTTTATCCCAGGAGCCACTGCAAAACTAATAAAAAGCACAACATTTGAATAAAAAGGTAAATATCTGATTTGATCTGATTCCAGCTTAAATTAATATGCTTGTGTTCAAGGCAGATTTGCCTTGAATCCAGGGAAAGTTCCTCCTCATCAGCTCTCCCCCATTTGTCCAACCTGCCCTGGTAGAGTTGCTGCAGCAACAGAGACGCTGATGCTCCAATTAGTTCCAGACATTGTCCATCAGTGGCAGAAAAATATTCCCAGTGATTCCAACAACACTGAATTGTACAGAAATCTCCAGGATCTTCATGGTTTTAATATGTAAAATATCTGCTGCCACAATGTTCCTCAACACAGCTGCCCCCGTTATTTCACTAATCCAACTCCACTTCAGATTAAGTCTTTAGTATAATTAACAAATAACAATGCAATTCATACATGATATGACAGGAATGCCTAGAAATTCAAGGGTGAAAGAAAGGGAGGACATAAGACTAGCATATGTTATTTGTTAGATACAGTGTGTCTCTCTCTCTCTCTCTCTCCCTCCCTCTCTCCCTCCGTCCCGCCCTCTCTCTCTCTCTCTCTCTCTCTCTCTCTTTTCCCCTACCTGAACCTACATCCCTCTGGGCCTACTCTAAACATCTGTATTTCATTAAAACCTCGGAAGCAAATGCCCCTGGCAATTATAAGTAATGTTATTTAAAAACAATTAGCGGGTCAATGCAAACCACCATCTTACAAGACCTGTGATGGAATGTTACCTAGATTCCCAGGAGGGTAGGAGGACATTCCAGAAGAGCAAGAGACAATGCAGTTTAGATAGTTTGTGTGAGAGAAAGTGGGTGCAGATAAGTCCTCTCTACTAGTTCTCGAGATATATGATTTATGGTGCAAGTAGTCTGCTTTAGTTTGGCAAGATTTTTTATCTATAAGTGAGGAGTAATAAAGAAATCAGCTCACAAGAATCACAATCTGTCTTTCTTAGTTTTCAGAGCCTGACAAGGCCATGTCATGAGGTTTTGATCTGAATGTTCAAAAGAACTGCAGTAATACTTACAGTACAACACACCTGTCTACTTTTTAGAACACGAGAGCAGAGGAGGAAGGCATATAACTTACTTTGGTCCTTGAACTATCCACAGCTACAGATTCTACACTTCCTGCGTGTCCCCTGCAGCAATGAAGAGCCCTCACTTTGTTCCTTTCCACGTTCCATTCCCAGAGCAAGATAGTCTGGTCCATAGAGGCACTGAGCAGCAAGCATGACAAGCTGTCTGAAGAATACAGGCAAGAATGGAAATACCGTATACTAAGCATTTCCTAAACCAATTATCCAATTTCACTCTACCCCAAAATCAGGTAATAGGATTTAAAAAAAGCAAAAACTGTACAGCAAAACCACAATCAGATTTAGGGTATTTAAAATGGGACACTCCACTATACCTAAAGGAAATATAATACATACATTTTAAGGAATATGAAGATCAGTGGTAATCCATAAGTACTGATAGCTATTGTATGAGTCAATAATCCTATATAAGCATCATCTGTCTGAAAAAGTAATAGGAATATATGGGATTCTGAGAATCATTTAACCTGCCTGTCAGGTCATAAGCTCCTCTTAGCCCTTGAAGGACAACCTCTTAGGACAGCGATTGCCTATGTTTCTAAAAGGGAAATCTAGATATTGCTTTAAAATCTGGTTGTTTTTTATTTTACTTTTCAATAAACTTACTATATTCCTTTGCATCTTGCTGAAATGCCAACATGGATCAATGTTGCATAAACTTATACTACTAAGACCACAACACTTTCTGGCAATGTAAATTAGAGACACATATCTATGTCAGAAGCACAGTGAAGGATAAAAGCCAGCCAAACATCCTCTTTTATACTAAAGCTGGGTCATAATGGGGTCCCTTTCACTAAATCTACAGAAAAAATCAAGCCACATTTTTATGCATTTTAAAATAGCATGTAGCTCAGCCTTAAATAACGTAAATACTCCCCCCTTTCCCCAGTTTCATGAATTGTCTCTCAAAAACAAGAGACCAAGAGAAACATGACTTCAGGTAAGCAGAAGCTTGAAGCCTCTTGCACTATTGTTCCTGCATGTATAGGAGCCTAGGTGGCCCAGTGGTTAGAGTGTTGAACTGCAGGCCACTTCTGCTGATTCAATCTAGCGGTTCAAATCCCACTAGGCTCAAGGT
>JANHFL010001661.1:170838-181436 GCA_032468155.1 Oxyrhabdium leporinum | reverse complement strand
GGGGGGGATTTGTCTGAAAAGAATGGAAGGAGTGTATTGTAATTTAAGCTTTCCACCCTTACTTTTGAGGCCTCAACTTTTTCTAGCAACTGTATAGCTGGAAACACCATTTTAACCTTATTGGTGATGCCATTTAATTTCACTGCTTCATTTTTTTTCCTTTTAACGACCTGGTAATCTCTTGCATTGGAGTGGAGTTGGGGCAACTAAACAGGGTTCAAGCGTTTACTGGCCGGATGCCCTTCCTGATGCTTATGTGAAGTTTGCAGCAGACAATTATTCACTGTATCCAGAGAGAGAAATATCTGCTGCTATCTAGGATCAAACTCACAGCCTCCTGACTGTGTAGCGAGAGCTCTACCTCTAGGCCACTGCACTGCTCAATTTCACTGCTTCATATATTTTTGAAAAATGAATTAATAGAAATTTTCTTATTTTGCCTGGCTATATTAGTGTAGGATAAACCACACTGAATGCATCACTTACCTAAAACACTGATATAGGGAAGGAAGCTGGATTATAACAATTTCTGAAAGAAGCAACAGTGCCTCAGAGAAATTAAGTCTTAAAACTGATTTAAAAACTTTTGGCAAAGGACAATGACAATCTTATATTAGTATGTAACTGATGTAACTGATTAGTATATAACTGATAAAAAATAACTATTGATACACAGAAGAGAGAAAGGGGCAAGGAAAGATGGATAAACTTCTAGAAGAGTAAAGCACAGGAACTTATTTACAAGGAAAGCAAACTTATATGTGATACAGTAAGTTGTATCAGAAATCAAAAAGAGCCAAAAGCAAATTTAAAAATATCTTGCCATTCTTCTGTAGCTTCAATGGAACTGATCCAGTCATCATGTAGCATGCATTCTTCAGGCTGGGGTGCTGTATACTTCTCTACATATTCAATTTCTACTACATCTTCCTGTATGAGGAAGAAAGAAAGAAAAATCAGCTACTGTACTATAAAACAAAATCTAGGAGATAAGAGATTAAGCCTACAACCCTACTTCCTAGGAATGGAAAACATGTTGCTGTATTAAAGATATCCCATTAATCTTAATCAACATGGCCAGTGCTTAGGAATGCTGGGAGGTTTTATCACCATCATCTAGAAAATGACAAGTTCTCCAGCCTTGTTACTGTCCCTCGTTGCGGTTCAATAGAATCAAGGGACCATATTTCCAAATCAACATGCCACTCACTACCCATTCACTCATCTACTGCATTTGAACTTTAGAACCTGTCAATTCCATGATGGACATTACTGAGTTAGAATCAGAATAGTAGTATAAAGTTTCTACTGGTCAAAAATACAGTTAAATGTATAACCTTAAAAAAACAAACTTCTTACGGTCATTCACTTTTCATTACGGTGTTTTTGAGTTTGGGAAAAGTTGAACAAATGTTGTTTGTATCCAGTTTTGTCTTCCATCAGCATAACAGCTACAAGGGAATAGATCTGATTTTTTTTCCTTCCAAATATGCTCCAGATAGTTAGGAGACATTTTGTATAGGTCCGGGTGGTGCTGAGTATGGGCACATAGGAACTCTGCTGTTGGGCATATTCAGTCTATTCACATGAGTCTGAATCTTACACTTTAAAAGTAAAATACATGTAGTCTTTGCTAAAAAATGCTAATAGACACTGGAACAGTACCAATTACTACTGTTACGCAAAAACCTCATTTTAGACTTCCTGTAGGCTTCCCCAGTGACTTTGCTTGTGGAACACCAGTAGGGAAGATTGCAAGTCACAATCACATGACCATGGATTGCTCCAGGCTAGTTGCCAAGTAGCTGGAACACAACCACATGATTGCAGGGATATTGTGGACAACTGGAACTTTGGGGACCAATCGCAAGTGTCACTAATTCGACGCCATCACAACCTTGAGTGGTCACTGAATAAGATGTCAATAATTGAGGCCCACCTGTAGTATGCTTGCAAGTCTGATAAGTTTAAGTCATCGTTAGAAAAAGGCATTATTAGAAGTGGCTACCAATGTACCTATTACTGTAAGTGAATACTGGTTGACGCTATGTATCTCAAAACCCTACAATGCATGAAACAGAGATTAAAAATAAATAAATAGGAAGCATACCCATTAAAGTCTCCTGCATAGCTTCCAAAAACAAAATTGCACTGCATTTTTAAAAATACATTTCGGAGAAATGTTAAAAATTCATAACTTTCACCTCTTTCTTCATAAAACATTAGAATGGCTTACTGTTGAAATATTTTCCATTTCCATGTGTTTGACCAGAGACATACGCAAGAACTGTCCTTTGACAAGGAAGTCAAATTCCACATATTTGTGGTCGTCTAGAAATAAATCAAAGATATCAAGTTACATAAGTTACAACTTATATTAAGAGCAAATTTGGAAAATGGATAGTCTCTAAGATATGGTCTCTCTTTCGTTGTTCTTGAATAACCATATTTTCTTCAACAAGTTTGTTCTCCAGACCACTAGTAATATTACCAATACACATAAAATGATATGCAGAATCTTGGGGTTTTTCCAATCACATATTTTGCTAGACTCCTTTACAAAATATATTACTTACTCTGGATTGCTTGTAAAAACAATCATGAGAACAAAACTGAGTTGCTATTGTAGACAATCTGGCTTCATTCCAAAGGTGCCAAAATAAAAATTTGTCTGTGTAAAGAAGCATCCAGGGAAAGAGAATTTTTTTTTAACGTTTGCTCTCATTTCAAGCAAATGAACATTCAACCATCAGTAAATGCTACTATATTTTGATGGAGTATCCAGCCTGACATCACTATCTTTTAGTTTAATCTATTTTTCCATACTGTGGGAAACTCCATATCCATTTCCTGGATTGGTGAAAGAAAGCATAGAGAAATCAACTTTTAAACAACACATTATAATCTAGTGCATGGATTAGATTATAATCATTTCTATAATTTGTTCGATTAAAAAATACTGAATCTGAAAACTCTATAGTGAAGCAATTAGTTATCAAAATAAGTTAAGTCTGCATAATTATAAAGTCAAAATAAATGTGATTATTTGTATGTTTTTGATACCTGATTTTACAATAACCCAGAGAGTTAGAATCAATGTTAATGAAATCACATCTCAAATATAAACATACCATTTTTGGCTTCCAACAATTTGTTGATAATGTTACTGAGGTCAGCAACTTCAGAGGTAGCTTGGATAGAAAAAGGAACATCCTCTATTGTATATCTATAGAGAGAAAAGAATCACATATTTTAACAAAACATGGCACCTCAGACCTTCAGCTCTCTCAGGGAAAATATAGTTAATAATTTGGGTTTTCAAGACTCTCTGCTCAGAGAGGAAACAAACAGGACTAACAGACATTTTTATAAGAATTCCATAGGAGGAGGAAGAAAGTAACTTCAAAGTCTTGTACTCTGCATGATGGTGGACTTAGCTGTGAGCAATAAAAACAGTGCTCTCCTGAATGGCTTCTGTTTACAAGAGCTACTGAGATATGCTCATTGCCAGTGTGGGTGATTGACCAACTACTTCCTACAGAGTAACCAGCAACTCTTAAGAGGAATGTAATACAGCCTGGTTCCAAGGAGAGCAGACTCAGCAGTGTTTTCCAAGAAAATCTGTAACATTTTTTCCTTAAGTGAAAGCATCAGAGAAAACAAATCACAGAAGAAATGAAAGTCCTTGTACTGGTGGCCCTAAACAGCCAAAGCAAATATTAATAGATGCAATCTGTGTTTGTGATTTGGAATTCCTGTATCACATTTATCTTCCTGCCTGAATAAAGCATATATTTATAACCAATGCAAGCTTGTAGGTAACCTTCATGAAAAAGTCAAAGGACCAGAGCAATTAATGACCACACTTTAGTTGATGAGCAAGAATGAGTCAGTTTGCTATAATAGCTGGCTGAATACTAGTAGAAATCCTACAAGACAATCCCCACTTCTGAATGGTTGCAATGAAAACGCCTCACTGGGATGTGAGTGAAACATCCTGAAAAAACCTCTACATACCACACACTAAGGTGTGTAAAGTAAGAAGATTTATTCGATTAAAAAATGATTCTATAGCAGAAACTGGCAGTCAACCATAGAAACAAAGCTAGGAGGTAGAATAAGAAGCAAAAACATTTGAGATTGACAGAAACATGGTCATAGAATTCCTCTTGACCTTGAATGAGTTTGTATCTCCAGAATGCTAACCTATATATTAGGGCAAGGGTCCTCAAACTACAGCCCACCGAAGCCATTAATCAGGCCCATGCAGGCCCATGAGACTGCCCTGCCCACATACTAACATACTAATTAAATGCTAGATGCCTGGGAAAAGTAAACATCTCTAAGCTTAACAACAAGATTTAGGGAACTATAAATCAATCAGTCTGGAATTGATACCTAGAAAGATTCCAGAGCAGATTATAAAGATATTGAACTTAGAAACAACATAATAAGTATGGGACTTTTCAGAAGTCAGCATTAAGAATAATCTAAATAAGATTAGTTCTTATGTCACACTTTGATCATTGTGGAAATTCTATATCATATCTCTATTTCAGGAAAGGAATTGACAAATTGCTTACTGATTAGTAAACCAGTGGTTCGGATGAAATAAGATCAGTTTGGGATTATTTATTTGTTTATTTAATGCTGGATGAGAATAAATGTTAGAAATGTTAATCAATTTTGTAGACAACACAAAATTTTGCTAATTATCCTACAAAAGAAATAAAATTCAAAACAAACTCAGGTGAGAGAAATGAAATAATAGATGACATTTAAAGAAAAATCAAATGTTAGGATGAATATTTGGCTTGGTAATGGTGCTTATGATGAAATAAGATCTTGAAATAGCATGGATTGCAAATCAGATACAAGTCAACAGTTTGACATAGCTGCAAAAAAAAAAGGCAAATGCAATGTTAGGAAAAATTCACATTTATTGGATGTGTTCAAGCAGAGTCTTGACAGCTGTCAGTCTAGATGTTTTCAGTTGAATTCTTATACTAAGTTGATGGTTGGATTCAGTGGTCTAAAACTGATACTTCACAGTAATATGATTCTAAGAGAACCAGTATGATAAACACAATACAACTGTAATGCTTATAAGGATATAGGCTTCACGTGGCTTTTCAAATCCTAGTGTTGATATTACAACCATAACTTCCTGATATAAATCCCAATCTGTATAAAGCTAGTCTACCTCACAGGGCACCACAACCAATTCAGAAAAACCAAACACAATAGAAATGAGCAGCCAAGTGGTAGAAAGCTTTCATGCATGCGAAACTATACAGTTCTATTATGTTCTCCAAGCAAGTTAGTTTTGGACTAAAGCTTCTATAATTCCTTGTTGTTAGCCATGCAAGCTGAATTTGGTGGGAACAGAAAATTCAACTGTATGGAGGGCACCAAACTGCTTAAAGAAGTTTTACTATATTTCATTGGGCTTATTAGAGTACATAGTTACACTCACATATCTTGCCTGCAGAATCTATAAATGAGTTAATATTTTTTACCATTTCTATTTATTTCTATTATGAAATTTTTCCATGAGTATTTTTACAAAACAGGCACCACCATCTACATACAACAGGTTTCCCACAAGATAGAAGGCAGATGTGGTTCCATTTACTATGGAACTGCGTAGGCACAGTCTTGTCTACTTTCTTTCCTTCCTTGGTTTGATCAGGAAACAAGAATTCTTGCCCACTGGAACTCCACTGTACACTGACTTATATAGTTGGTTATGTACTATCAAGTGAGTGCTAACTGCAACGAATATCACTTCAAAATCCCGTTTTTATTTCAAATTATATTTCCATTGCAATCAGTGCTAAACAAATAAGGTGACTGCCATTCCAAGAAGCGGCAACCAATACAGTTTATTGTATATAATGTTGCTCCCTGAAATCATGGATGGTGGGTTTTTAATCACTCAAATTACATTTGGGCTTTCCCAACAAAAGGCTACATGGCCATTCCAAAACAAACTGCTTAAGTTATCCAACTGCCATAGTTACTACTGAAAGCTTGGTTACAAAAGGATATATTTGCAAAGCCCAGATGCGCTCCGGCTACGAAGTGCGGCCCGTTCTAAGCACAAGATATTGGAGATCGCTTTGATTCGAATTTTAAGTTGAAGAGGGCAAAGGCTTTGTTTCACTTTCGGGCAAAATGGAGAGGGAGGGAGCCAATGCCAAATTGGTGATGGTCCCACGCAAGGAGACCCTTGAAAAGTTGCAGCTCCGATTCTCCATCGCCGAGTCTTTTCCGTTCCCACTTACTTCGTATTGCTGGTGAAGAAGCGAGCCTGAAGCTGTGCCATAGCAGAGATTCCGGCCGGCCGGCGAGCTCCACAGCCGACACGCAACACGCGAACAGAAGCCCGACCTCTCCAAATCCGAAGATCCCACGTGGCTGAGAGTCCCCTTCGCCCAGTCCTGCAAGGCTCATAGATAGTTCCGGGAGTGATTAGTAAGGTCTGCTCTTAAAGGTCAAAACCCAGCCTTGGAGGTTTAATATTTCTTCTTTCCACGAAGAGGAAGGAGAGATCCCTGATTTGGGGAGCATTTTCTTCCCCGCTGCTTCCCCCCCCCCCTCGCTTCTATAACCCGCGTATTATCGTGGAAGTGGTTCACATTCTTGCAACCCTGAGCTTCCACCGCGTTTATTCTTTAAGAAACGCGACCAATACTCTGACATTTCTGCAGCGGTATTCGTAGGCGTTTACTAAAGCCCTGTTGGTGCAATTCCAGACAAAGGGCGATTCTGTCAGTCAGTATTTTATATTTTATTCTCTCGTAGCACTACACAATGGAGGGAAGAATGACTAAATGTGTCCTGAAGATCGAAAGTAGTTTCTTTTATTTTTTTCTCTTTTGATTTTTTTGCACTTTGTTCTCTTCTGAATTAAATGTCTTTTTAATTATTTAAAAAAAAACAACTAGAGTAGCAGAATGGTGACTGTTATAATGTTTGGGAATTTTTGTGTGTGTACATGTTTTGTTTTTGCAAACATTTGCCTTACTGTCCCCCCTCTCCCCTAATTTAGTATTTCTGTAGATACTCGGTTAAGTCGGATAATGTAATTCAGCCGTTCCCAAGCTAGTATTTTCTCAAATGCCCGGGAATTAGGAGAACTGAAATCCACCACCAGAAGTGCAACAGGCTTGATAAAGCTGCCTTAATTTTCTGGTGAGGCCTGGTTTTCCAGCTACTGTACTCTTCATTATTTCGTTAGCTGATTATCATTTGAACCCGCTGCAGAATTAAGACTTGAGAAAACCCTTTCAGGGAGTACGGGAATTCCTATCTTTGGAGGATTACATTACTCGAAGTTTGTCGCACAATTTACTCTTGTTTACTCAGAAGTAAATCCCTCTTTAGTCAAGGCGAGTCACATTGAACTGAAGTTTAAGCCAAGCACCCGCTTTCTTCCGCTAAAAGAATATGAAGTGAACGGAAAACGCGTGCATTTAGGACAGAACATGATGAAATGCGCAGCCACCTTAGACTACAATTCCCATGATGCAACTCGTGACCATATCATATATTCGAGCAGCAACTTCAGCGCCTGCCTTCCATACTATTTTTATCAGAGACAAAAGCGGGGACTATTTACAGTAATAAGTTATGCCGAATATATAAACTATGAATTCCGGGGTGCATTAGATTTCTCGGGTGGGCAGGAGGAAAATATTGGGAAAAGAAATCCGTTTTAAAATTCGAACTTTTGGATATATACTTATAATGTCGTTTTTGAATGCATAGCTTACTTCAAGTATAGTATGTTGTTACTAGACAACCTGTGTCCCGCTGGGTCATAATTTCAGAATCCTTACCATAATCCTCAGTACCTTCAACAAGACAAGAGCTTATGATGTACCGCTTTCCCTGCAAAAATTGGGATACGTTCAGAAATGTATTTGCCTTGAAATTAACATGTTCAACTGTACAGCACGAACTTCACAGCACAGGAAATGTTTTATGTCTTTTTTATTATATCAGAAACTGCTTTTTGATAATATATCTCAAAATGTTTTATAAAACTTTGCCAAATTTTAATTCCACAAGAGTCAAAGGTCCCAGATTTTGGACACATTCTGTACATTAGACTATTTTAAGTACCCTACTTTAAAAAGTTTTGCCCTTGGATGCACCGTTTTGCCCAGTTAAAGGTTACAAGAATCTGAGTTTTAGTAGTATAGAGATATTGTGTACTGTATATTGGCACTGGACAGCGTTCTAAATCTATCAAAAACTGATTTTCAGTCGAGTTGAAATTTTCTATTTTATCTCTGGAAATCATATAAAAATATATCATTTATAAAAGTGTATGATAAAAAGTGAAATGTTGGTGAAAGTGCCAGTTGGATAGACAGGAATGAAAACCAGTAGGAATGCTAAATATTGAATTTTGAGAATGCTTGTGCTCTAGTTCGTTTGTAACCTCAACATTTAACAAACTGATCATACTATTAATCAGTTCAAACCTTTTGAAAGATTAAAGCAAACTGTTAACATTTCTTTGGGTAGTTATAATAATCGATGCAGTTGCCAATAGCTACATTAAGAAATTATAGCCGCATTGGGGAAATAAAACCTATTCTGCTTGAGAGCCTTTACTTTTTGTAAACACAACTTTTAAGCCTGGAGCAAAGTCGATAGTGACCTTTACCCGATTGATCCAGCCCCACGTTGAAGGCTAAATCTCTTCTGTAATAATATTTTATAAAAACCCTCCAACTATCAACAAATAGTGGGTGGGAACAAAGATCGGCTTTTTATTTACTAACGTCTCTAAATCTCTGCTAATGGCCTAAATTATGGGAACCGGAAAAGGTCAAAAGCAAAAAGGCCTTCCAGCGGCCTGGCTTATCATCGACAATTCATTTCCGGGAAGTACGGTGGCCCATTAGGTTGCCTTGAAAAGCGTTCGCGTAGTGCTAGTACTGCGCCTGCGCTAGACGAGCGGTTACGTGCGTGGCAGCTCCAAGACCGGGTTGGATAGACTCGCTTTGGATTTCCCCCTCCCCTTTCCCTCCACGTGCCTATTGCGTGCTGAATCAGGGCTGAGTCGCGCACTCAACTTACTGCCCGCCCCCTCCTTCCTACTCGTTGGGCTAGGCGGAGTCAGACTTCCCCACGGCAGGGTGGGAAGCCTTGTTCCTTAGTTTCCAGCCTCCTTCGGCTTGGGTGAGGGCTGTTCCCTGTAATTGCTGGGAAAAGATGCCCCGATGTCGAAATTTGCTTAAGGGACAGGCATGAAACATGAGAGGTGGAGACGGTTATAGGATTTGTTAGTCATCCGGGGTGGGCGGACCACCAGATTTGCCTTCCATTTTTCTGTAGCCAGGTATTGCAATGCAACCTCTAGTGTTGGATTATAATTCCTATTATCGCCCGTTACCTTGTTGGAATACAAGATTGGACAATACTTTTGCAAATTTTAGAAAAATAGATTGGGTAATACCGTACCAATACGTTATGCCGTGCAGTTTACAATAATTTAGAGGCAACAGTCATTTTACTGAAAAGAACCCGCACTGAATAGAAAAGGAAATCTGTTTTAATTAAAAACGCATGTTTGTAATAATTGCAATTTTGGCCAATACTAACATTAAAGTTTAATCGTAAATGCATTTACTTAGAGAACTAGTGGACATAGTTCAAAATAAACGACGCACAAGAGTTACAATGACTCAATTACTATATCAATACTTCCACATGGAAACTCAGCAAATATTTAACATGATTTGCTTGTTCATTTTTTAAAAAGTTTTTTTTAATACATTTTTAATTTTTTTACAAACGTGTGAACAGTGTGGCATCTGGGTATCATACCTTTCAATACAAATACATTGATATTAATCATATATCATTTAACCAAATTATATAATTCTAATAGTATTACATATCTGTATAATAAGATTGGCCTTCATGTTTATTCAACACTTCAATATGTCATTTTGTACCAATCACCCTATTTAAAATTTTGTATTTTTAGTGCAAGTAAAATATTATCAATCATCTCTATTACACTTAGCCAACTTATATAATTCTAATATTAATACAAACATTATAAATATAAATTATAAGTATATAAATGTAAAAAAATAAAATTTATATAATATTAAAATCTTCCATTATTGCTTATTCGGCTTATTTTCACCATATTACTTATTCCACTTGTAAAATTATTTTTATACCAATCACCATGTTTTGGGTAACATACCTTTTAATACAAAGAGGTTATTATTAATCATCTTTGTTACATTTAGCTAATATTAGTATAGGTAAAATATTAGCAATCTTACCTATTATATTTAACCAATTTACAACTCATCGATCATATTACTTACTGAACTTATAAAATTATTTTTATGTCAGTCACCATGTTCTATATATCATACTTTTAATACAAATAAGCTATTATTAATCTATTACATTTGATGAATATGCATTTCTTCATATTAAATTTATAATTCAATTATACTATCATTCAAATTTTAATTTTTCTTCTTGCTATTACATCTCATTATAAATAAAGGCCTATTTATTCCCCTTTCTCTAAATCCCATCCTGCTATTTCTTTT
>JANHFL010001661.1:141732-161367 GCA_032468155.1 Oxyrhabdium leporinum | reverse complement strand
CAAATATAATGATTTCGGTTTTTAGCACAAGTAGCAACATCAAATGTCACAATTTTCTTTTAAATGTTCTGTTTAAAAGCGACCTACACACCATTAAATGTCAGTGCAATCTTTTATTTCAGAGACAGGAGAACACCTGTTCTATTAAAATGGGATTTTAAAAAACTAATTTTACTGATTGGAGTTACACTGCCAGGAGTTTTGTCATTGGTTTTACAGGAGTAGAACAGGTAAGAGTAAGACTGTAGATATTCAAAGCAAACAGGGCTAATTTCAAAATGTTACAGTCGCTGTGCCAATATGTTGCATTTGATTGGCTAAATATATTATATAACTTTTCCCCATCCTATAATATTCATTACACAACAGCTGTTTCCTACTTGGTAAAATTTATACAATTATTAGGGGGACTCTGTATGAAAACTTTTTGCGTACCCCACAGTCAATGTTAAATTATTTATGAAAACTTTTTGCGTGCCCCAGAGTCAATGTTAAATTATTTCTAAATACAATCTTAGTGGGCTAATAATTGAAAAAAATTCCCCTATGATCAAATTGGGATTAGTATGATTTTCGGTTCCATTAAAATCGATACACCTTTTGAACACATTCATATTTCTTGTCCGAAAGGGGGAAAAATGGATTAAAATATTGTCTGATTCCCTGATTACACACTCACTTATTTTCAGGGACAGAATATTTCCTAATGAATTATTTTAGAAAAATGTGGAGAAATTGGCCTGGGTGGCTTCATGTTAAAAGAAATATATTTGCCCCCAAAGATTTAAGCAAAATGAGTCTTACAGTTTAATACTTATATAAAGTATTAGTGAGTTTGCTTCACATTTAAATCATGGGCATGTCAACTGATCAATCTTTACACCCAATGCTTGCAAGATCATTGTAACTAATCCGTTTCTATTTCAGTTAATCTTATTTCCTAACAAGGAAATAAGTTGCAATCGTCTTGGAATTGGATTACATCCTAGAAGACAATGGGACACTTTATTTATTATATAGCAATCTCACATGTCTTTCAAAGCAACAAAGCATTTCTTTATATTTTAACCTGATGTTAACTGCAGATTAAATTAAGCCGGGGCAAAAGGTTGAATTCACACATTATGTTAAGATTTAGGATGTTTTCCTTGATCTTGACTTGGAGGGATGTGTGAACCCACTCTTTGTGATTTATAAATCTCGGTTTATGTCTTCAACCTGACAATTTGGGGTTGATTTAGCAAAGTGACTTGGTAGGATACCTGAACCGGAGTTTTATTGATTTGTCATTCTAATAAGCTTCAGAGTTAGTGTGGGAAAGCGCATTTCAGCGTGGCTCAGCATGAACAAAATCCAGCCACTGTGCAATATGAGAGCAAGAAACGGAACTGGAGCATCAACTTTTGAAGCAAGAGAAACGACTCTTTGCAAACATCTACAGGAGAACCATGCTAGAGGTCCTACTTTTGACCACACATGAAGAGATCTAGTTTTTGCTTAGGATTGGAAAAGAGAAGATTTCGTGAAAGAAGATCAGTCTGCAAGGACGACAGTAACCCAAAACTGTAACTTATATTCCTGCCTCTTCCGGTCCAGTCCAAAGCCGTCTCATCACTCTTGCCAAGCTCTGTAACTGTTAAAAAAAAATACTGGGAAAGCCGACTATTTTATGGGAAGGAGATGAAAACAAAACAATTCTCCCAAAGGTGTTTTTTCAAAAGGCAACTTGGGACTTCCTTTGTTTTTGGCTTGGAGAAGTTTTGCTCCTCATCCGAGAAGCTCCTTCACTTCTTCAGAACTGAAGAAACTTCTTGGATGAGAAGCGAAACGTCTTCAAGGAAAAAAAAACAACACCACAAGAAAGTCCAGTTGCCTTTTTGAAAAAGCACCTTTGGGACAACCGCGACCTGGATGAGGGAGAATCTCCACAGGCAAAACAATTCTCCCTATTGTAGCCCCAAGCTCGCAACACGCACAGCTCACAATCAACCCTATCTGCTGTTCTGCTGTATAATCACAGAGCGGGACTCTTGGGTTGCCCCCCGGCTCAGCACAGGAACTCAACTTTGGAAGACCAGCACGTGTAGTAACTACGGTGTACAGCATTGTAAGCAGCCCTGCGCCATCTGAAGATCTGAGCTCCTAACTAACAGCACTTGGAAGTGTTTATCCAATTCACCTTCTCTTCCCTCAACCCTTCTCTTGGGTATTATCTCTGGCTCCTTTTTGGATCGGGAGGACAGTTGCCTGCCTGTCAAAACAGAAAGACAAATGCAAGACAGGATACGCTTCTATTGTCGGTATGGGCACCAACGGTTGCCACTTTCCGCCTTTGAAGTCACAGGAGGTATAACAGCGTAAGTGACAATTGGGAGACATTTGCTTGCCGAGCATTTGAGAAGCCTTATTGGGAATTATTTGATTGATTGATCTGCCTTAGTCAGAGGGCTGATTTCTGAAGTTTCTTCTCACACTTGGATCTTAGTTTCGGGACTGGGCTGGGGGAGGAGAGCAACTGAAAGTTTCTCTCAAATACAGATAATCTCTCCAGTTGCTGATCCCAAATCCTTGGCACAAGCTTCAATCCCGCTTTGAGAGAGATTACCCTTAATATTGTGTGTGTGTGTGTGTGTGTGTGTGTGTGTGTGTGTGTAGTTTCTCTTTGCCCCTGGCAAAATTCAAAGCAGGATGCCTGCAACCCGACTGAGTATTAGTTTCAGGTAAGTCTGTGTCCCCCACATCTGGTTTGGTTCTCAGTGGTTTTACAGCTGGGCAGGTAATATGACAAGTACTGGATATGCCACTTTCCATTAAAAGCCCCTTTAAAGACCACAAACGTTGACATTCAACAGCGACGGCGCCCCTAAAAACGTATTTCTAAGGGAAGAGTTTTGCGGCTTCTTTGGCAAACAATTTGGAGAGGGAGAGGGAGGGAGGGAGAAAGAGCGAGGAAGGAACAAATAAAAGGAAAGAAGGAAGGAAGGAAGGAAGGAGAAAGGAGAAAGCAAGAAGAAAGGAAAAGAAATTGAGAGAAAGGAAAGGAAGGGAAAAAGAAAGGAGAAAGGAAATTAAGAGAGGAGAGAGAGGGGAGGTCTCCACCGCTAAGCTCCCTTTGCCTGGACCCCGAGGCAGGATCAAAGGCCCGCAGCCGGGCTGCCTCGCCCCCCACCCCCCAAAAAAGCTCCATCCTTCTCGAGAGATGGGAAAGCAGAGGGCTCCGCGGGCCCCTTACCGGTGCAGGAGTGCAAAGCTTTGGGTCTCACGACCAGAGACGGGCAGACGGAGTAGAGCGAGAGCTTCTCGAAGTAATCGCAGGTCTCCTTGGAGAGGATCTCGTCGATCATGAAGGTCTTGTAGCGCCGCCTGGCTGCTTTCAGCTGCTGCCCGGGAGAAGGCAGCCGGAGCCCGCCTTGGCAGTGCATGGCGGGGGTATATAAGCCCGGAGGGACCGCCGGACCTCGGGAGGTGAGCGAAGGACAAGAAAACGCCGGCAAAAGGCGGCGAGGCGAGGCGCGGCCCGGGCGGACGGCCGCGGGGATCAGCAACAGGCCGTCGCCGGGATCCAGTGACTCTGCCCGCTCTGCCTGCCTGCTTCTCTGGTAGAGTTCACTCTCTGCCTTGCTTGTTTGCTTGCCTGCCTGCCTGCCCGCCCGGCGCGCTCTCCTCCTGCCTTCCCCACCTCCAGCCTCTATATAAGCCTCGGAAAGAGCCGCGCACCCAGCCCTGCTCAGAACACCCCAGCTGTCACTCAAAAGCGCCTATCATCCGCAGCGACCCCATTGTTCGACCGCGGGCTGTGCGGGAGAGCGAGTCATCTCTCTATTTTAAGAACCCGAGGTGTGGATTGGCTTCGCTTCCCTCTTCCAGCTGGAAGAAGGCCCAGGGGTTGGGGTTAGGCTTGGCTGCGCTAGCGGGTGCGCGCGCGGATATGTGTAAGAGAGGATTCACTTCCCCGCCTCTTCTTGCCTCCTCCCTCCCACCTTAGTGTGCTGGAGGATGCTGGAATTATAGTCCAATAGCTGCATAGCAAAAGGCCAGGAGGGAAGGTTCACATAATTGCTGAACTGAAATCCAATTCACAGTCATCTGAGCCATTCCTGCATACTTTGTTAAAAATTAAACACAAACGGTAAGCAGTGTAGCTGAAGCATGGGAGTACCCGAGGGGATCTTATTTCTAAGAGCATCTGCAGGTGGAGGAGGGTGTCAAAATGGCCTCTGTGACTGCATGATCAAGGACCCATCTCTTTTTAAGATATAATAGATCCAAATCCACTTTAATGTCCCCTCTCTCCTGCCGATGCTCCGCTTAGTACTTCTACAGCTGGCTTCTCAGTTGCAAGAGTACCTCAACATTACACAAGCTTTTACCTGAAAGCAATAACTGCCCCTATCATTACTATCATTACTTCAAATTATTTGGATTAACTTAGGCTTGTTACACAGCCTTCTTACTGACTGTGGGATGGGAAGGGCTTGGGTGGACTGGGAAAGCTGTAGAAATTCTGAGGCCAAAGTTCGTCCAGTGTCCCTCATTGCAATGGAACTTTATTGCTATTTTGTGAAGGTGGAAATCACACAATTCTCCATGAAACCGAGAAGTAATTGCAAGGAGACCTGATCAAATACTGATCAAACTAACCAACAATAATAGAACTTTGAAGTTACATCTTTTAAAGGGACGCAAAAGAAAAAGAGCAAGAGAGGACTAATGACAATGCCATCTTTTACTGCTGCCCCTGTGAATATTTATTTTAAAATATATTTGATATTGCCTTTAGGAACATTTCCCTTTTAGAGCAATCCAAATAACTAAGAAGCCGCCAACATGGAGGACTGAATCAGAAATAAAGCACTTGCGCAACCGCTTACAGCTTTTAGAAAGTTTCCGCCAATATAGCCCAACGCTGCAGTATCTGTTGGCCAAAGTGATTCGCTTTGAAAGGTAATCGGGAAGGGAAGGCGGGCTGGGGAAGATAATAATGGTTTTGCAGCAACCCAAACCAGATCTGTAACTTTAAAATTTTCCAAGTATCCCAATTAAAGGTAATGTTCCATCAAGGTTACCCAACATATTTTATTGCAGGAATTGGAATAGCCTAAGGTATCCCACTACCTTGCATTCTTCTGCTATCAATATCATAGAAGACCTTTATCAAAATCCCAGACAGTTTCTATGGAAAATCTTTGCAAGGTCTCAGTCTGCTTTCTGGAGCTGTTGTCCTGTATTCTCCTGACTCTAATTCACTCTGGAAAGCTGCTCATCCTATTAACATTTCTCACAGTGCCCAGCACCCCTTTGTTGGTAATGGGGGGATCCTCCCCCAGCTGCTGCCATTAGAAAAGGTTGTAACTGAAGGGGAAGAAATAACCTCACCTTCTCAGATGTACATGTATTAAGTAATCTTCAGTACAAATCAGTGTGCTTCCCAAACGTTTGCTAAGTGGACATAGTTTCTTTAAACCCGAAAGCTGGTTAAGCCATGTTTCTTTTCTATATTCTATATTCTTTTTATATTCTCCTACAGTCCTGACCTACTGAAATAGAGATATTGCGTTTCTAGCTACCCAAAGAGCCATTTATCGGAAACTAGACTGGAATAAAATTTATGATCTTCATTGCCTATCTCTACCTTTCCTCCACTGAATCTGTTCCAAGTTACTGCCCTATGGTAGCATTGTGATTTTGCATGTATCATTCAAATAAAGCAAAGTTATTTGTTTTCTCTTTTGGCCCAGGGCTTCCTACGGATTCCTAGGATTTGATAGAACACACCAAACTTGTTTTTTGTTATTAAAAAGATAACAAAAGGTGCCTTTGATACTACTCAGAATATCAGAAGAATTGTTTTTGGCCACGGTTCTAGTAACAGGGTGGCATAGTCCTACAGTAGCATAAAAGGAAATGCAGCAGCTTCCTTCTGGTTTTGCTTCCCAGTAACTGTTAACTAGTGATAGAAGGAAAAATCTTAAAATCTCTTCTCTGTGTAGATCAGATCTAGCTTGAGTATCTCATAGCTGCTTTTGCAGAGAAAAGAGGGAGACATTGGAAAGAGATACACTGAAGAATATCATTATTACAACGTCTAGATCAGGTGTGTCCAACCTACGGCCCACGGGCAACATGCAACCCTGGTGAGCTAGTAATGTGATCCCACAAGATTGTAAACTTTTAACATTATTGTGGAGTTTATATACATTAACTATTATATATTTTCTATGTGAACCAAGACAATTCCTCTTCACTCAATGTGGACTAGGCAAGTCAAAAGTTTGGACACTCGTGGTCTAGATAAGGGGTGTCAAACTCAATTTCATTGGGGGCCGCATCAGGGCTGTGGTTGACCTTGGGGGGCTGGGTGGGTGTGGCCAACTGGGTGGGCATGGCCAGCTTGACGCCACTGACTGGGCATGGCTGACTGGGTGTGCGTAGCCAGCTTGATGCCACTCCCCAAACTGCTATGTTTCCTCTTCGCATTGGGCCGAAGCCACCCTGGCCCGATGTTTCCTCTTTGCATTGGGTAGACGGGGCCGAAGCGATGCAGGCCAGCCCCTTACATTTTCTAAGATGGCCCCACGAGCCAGATCCATCCACATCGTGGGCCGGATCTGGCCCGCGGGCCTTTCGTTTGATACCTCTGGTCCAGATTGTCTCTTTTCCCCCACTTTTTAAAGATATCCAATAGCTGATTGTGTTTTCAATCAAGTGGTCACAAGATCTTATTCTTTTGACTTTAATCTGACATTAATAAAGAAGAAAGGAGCAGATAATGATCTTCATTGTTTTCTGAGAATGATGCTTATTCAGACACAAAAAAGAAGATGTTTGTTAAGGGAATGTTAAAAATATAGCAGTGGCATACTACATAAGAAATAGCAAACAAAAGAAATCTGTTGGATGTAGAAAGGCAGAAGAATATAAGCTATGCATTATTTCAGTGTCCATGAAAATTGCATGATTTGGATATGTCCCATATCCAGTCTATGAAAAACCAGATGTCTGGGAGCATCTTCTCAGACTCACACATTGTTTTAAAAAGTCATAAGCTTCTTTATTGGATACATGAAGTGGCTAAACTGAAGTAGGATTTAAACTGGAATGAGGTGGCAAGGGAAAAAGCAGAAGTTAGAAGATGGTAGTTAGGCAAACATAAATTACAGGTTCCTTATAAATTAAAATTTGAATTACATTAAAAACCCATTGTGTTTGTTGAGTTCTCTTGAGATTAATATATGTGATAGCAATAGCACTTAGACATATATACTGCTTCACAGTGACTTACAGCCCTCTCTAAGCAGTTTACAGAGTCAGCACATTGCTCGCAACAATCTGGGTCCTCATTTTATCGACCTCAGAAGAATGGAAGGCTGAGTCAACCTTTTAGCAGTCTTTTATTCAATTGTGCTGGTGAAGTTTCTTTGCTCCAGAATAGCTCCTTTATGGTCTGTTACGGAGTATATTGGCAGATCAAAATGCAGTTATTACTATGCCCTTGGGTCCTGATGTCAAATGTATGCATTCATTCTTCTACAGAAAGTTTGCCCCACAGTTTGCTACCCTGACTCCAGAGGGTGTTAGCCTTGTGTGGTAATCCAGACAAGAAGCCTAAACAGGAGTACTAGTTCTATCTTTATTGAAAGGTTATATTAACAGAATTTTACTAGTTTTAAAATTACATCCCATCCCTCACCTTCATTCACTCCAAAATTAGAGAGGGTTCTTCTGAGACACTTTCAGTACCTGTCCTCCTTCAGACTCAAATTTCATTTATCAGACCATTGTCTCAGCTGCAGCTCTTCCTTCTCTCTTCCGAGATCATTCATCTGTAATGCAGATATACCTTGTAATATTTACAGTGTCACTTAACCTATAAAGAAACCTTGAGGCAATGAAAAAAACAACTTTTAGCTTTGTTGGCCTGAAATTCTTGAAAGTGTACTGTTAAACCACCTGGAGTCTCTTCTTTGGTGAGGTGGGCAGCTACTATATATAAATTTGAAAAATAAATAAATAAATCCACACTTGAAAGGGCATCAGGTTGAGGAAGGCTAGCGAACTGTTGCTAGCGCTTTAAGTCTTGTTCAGGTTCATTTTTGCCAGTTTGTGATGTCACCTGATGATCTGTTTTCCAGATTTGGCCGCAGAAGAGTGGTCATAAAAAAAGGGCATGAAGCAACTGCCTTTTACTTCATTTATTATGGTACAGTCGCTATCACGGATGATGATGATGGTAGCAGTGCCTTTGTGGAAACAGCTCCAACTACGATTCAGAGGGGTGCTTCTTTTGGGGTGAGTGTGATCTGCAACTGCAGTTCTCAACTTTTCAGTATTGGCAAAGAAAATGATTCTCTCCATAATAGAAACACACACACACTTTTTTCTACAAAGGAAATATCTATATAAGTTTCAAGCTTTGATAAATTTTATGCCTCTAAGCATTCTCAATATATAAGAATTATACTATTGCTTTTCCAATTAAAGATGTTGCTCTTCCCAAACATTGGGAAGTTTCAGCTTCAGAATCCAGCAGGTAGCATTGTCAAGTCAGATAACTTTCAGGGTAATTAATAATCAGAAAATCTTGTTGAATGAGTTACAAAGATAGGACAATGTAAAGTGTCCAGGGCTATAAAATCCTTATCACAAAAATGAATTTTACTACATTTCAAAATCAAGGTGGCATACTGTGAAGCCAAGTCCATCATCCTGGATCATCTGTATTTCCTAAAATATTGTAGGATTGCAAATAGACTCGGGTATTACAGAGTAAAAATGATGGTGGCTTCAGGAAGGCTTCTATTGATAGATTTACTCTGCTGTCTAGGCAAAAGGAAAGGCAAAGCTGGGAAGAGCTTTTGTTTAGGAAATATGAAGGGAAGGGTGGACCAGTGAGGAGTATAAAAAGAGAGAAATTAAATAAAAGGAAAAGAACCAGGTATACAATAGGAAAAGAGGAAGAATCAACCATGACAATATTTGCTCTCTTTTATCTCTTGCTTATTAACAGGAAATTGCCCTTTTGCAAAAAACAAAAAGAATTGCCACTGTTGTCTGTATGGAGGAAACGGAATTGCTGGTGGTGGATAAAAAGGATTTTTTTGCCTATAAACTAGATAAGGAACTTCAATGGGAATTCAAAGTTCGCTATGATTATTTGAGGTATTCCTTATATTGCTCTTGTCCATTGTTTCCATAGTTTTGGCTTTGGTTCAATGAATCAACCTTTATAGAAAGAACGTCATAGATAAGGAGTGTTTCTTTTTCAATAAGACACCAAGCATTTCAATCTCACAGCAGCTTTCGATACCATTGACCATGGTATCCTTCTGAAATGGTTTCGGGGACTGGGAGTGGGGACACGATATTGCTTTGTTTTACCTCCTTTCCCTGAGACTGTTTCCAGTTGGTGTTGATCAGAAGTGAGAGATCTGACCCTCAGCCCCTGCTCTGTAGGATCCCTCAAGAGTTAGTGCTTTTTCCATTCCCATTTAACATCTGCATGAAACTGCTGGATGAGATCATCTGTCATTGTAGGGTTAGATATCAATATGCTGATGATACTCAATTGTACATCACTGTCTGTGGTGAGTTAAGCTATGCTGCAACTACCCTTTCTCAGTGCCTGGATGCTGATGAGGTCTGTATGGGGAGGAGTAGGTTAAAATTAACCCCTGGCAAGATTGAGTGGCTTTGGATCTGGGGCTTCTTGGTTCGTTAGAGAATTCCAATTTTTGATTGTCAGTGGGGTTGTACTGCCCCAGACATAGTTCATAATCTAGGAATTCTCCTGGACTCATGACTTGTGCTTCAAAAGCAGGTGGCAGTCATGGCCAGGAGGGCCTTTGCACAATTGCGTGTGGTGTGCCAGTTATTCCCATTCCTGGACCAATGGCCTGTTTTCACGGTCACCTACAAAGTGGTCACTTTCTATTTGGACTATTGTAATGCGCTGTACATGGAGCTGCCTTTGAGCAGCATACAGAAGCTTGAGTTGGCTCAAAATGCAGCCACCCACATGGTTTTGTGCACCTCCAAATTTGCATAAGTGTCAATTCTTTTGCAGAAACTGCACTGATTGCCAATTTGCCGCTGGGTGCAATTCAAAGTGCTAGTTATCTACTTTAAAGCTCTGCACTGTCTGGGGCCAGATTATTTGATGGACCACCTCTCCCAAATTACATCATCCCAGCCCATCAGAATAGGAAGGCAGAGTATATTGCAGGTCCCAACTATCAAGCAACTACATCTGGTGGGACCTAGAAAAAGGGCCTTCTTTGTGGTGGTTCCCTCCCTTTGGAAGATCATTCCTCTAGAGCAGACATGTCAAACAAGAGTTGGCCCACAGGGCCATCCTGAAGATAGTGAGGGACTGGCCATGCTGCTCCAATACTGAACCACCACGACCATGCCCACCCAGTCAGCCGCGACAACGAGGCCATGCCCACCTCGGCCCCCCAAGGGCAAATAAGATCCTGATACTACCTGCAATGGGATTGAGTTTGACACATCTGCTCTAGAGATAATATTGGCCCCCACCTTGTTGCTTTTTTACAAGGCTTTGAAAACATGGTTTTGCCAGCAGGCTTAGGGACCCCATTTGGAGCCAATCAAGTGGCTTGTTTGTTTTTGTTGATGCTCCATGGGGTGAGGGGGGAATATAGATTGTGGACTTTTAACTGTAAATTTTTAATGTTGTATGCCTGCCAGAGTCACTGTGTGTAAGTTGGAAGCCTAAATAAACTTGTTTAATAAACAAATAAAATAATCTGCCTCTCTGTCTGACAGCCATTGTACTGTGGCTGTTAAAGTGTGAGCTGAGTGGAAGGATCCTAGTTCCATTTCTCCCTTAGGCATGAAGCCACTGGATGATTTGGGCAATTACTCTCTCTCTCAGGCTGGGAATTCAGAAAACATCCATCTACCAAGTTTCACTGGATCAATGTGATAAATTAGAGCCAATGATTATGGCCATGACCTTTAACAAATAGGCCTTTATCTAGCTGAGGATAAATTTGGGTGATTTGGGCTCATATTTATTAAGATAAGCTATTATTACACTGCAGCAGAAATTACAGTTAGAGGTTTTTATCCTTATTTTCCCCATTTACAGAGAGTTAAACATGCAGCTCTTTCTGACCCAGCCTTTTATAATCTTTCCCTTTAATCTTTCTACCTTTATTTTATAGTTTCTTTTTGGCTCATTTCATTTTATTAATGGGTAGAAAAAGAATCAGGTTGTTAAGCATTCACTATTTTTTAAAATTAATAAAGCAGCATTACAGAGATTGTCCATATTGTTGATCTCTGTTGTTTGCTCAGGATTCTCATAAAAGAGGGGCCTTGAGAGAAAAACACCCATGTTTCTGCCTGAAAAGAAAATCCAAATGGTGCCACTCTCCTATCTAGAACAAATGAATAATACTTTTGTAGCAGCAGACATCCATTTGTGCCTTCATGATACCTTCCTCATCAGGTTGCCTGAAGCAAATTGGTTTGGTATATTTATCAACTCAGCTACACCATTGCCTATCCCCAGAACATCCAGGCAGCCACTTCTGGAAGGCAGAAGCTTCACCCTCTCTGAATCCCCACTCACCTGTTTCTGCAGTACACTTTCCCCAATTATTTTGCCTCAAGCATTCCTGTCCATTTGGGCTAAAGCATTTCAGATTATTGCAGGCTACCCTTCACAGTTCATGGCTTCTTCGCAGAGGTAGGAATAAACCTGAATTTTAGCTCCAGGGCCTTTTAGACCTTCCCTTTACCTTGCCTGTAACTTTTGCTTCACAAATTAAATGTTGCTGATTTGAAATTGTCAGGAACCACAATTTCCAAAACCTTGGAGAAAAATTGATTTCAGCCCTATAGGTGGACCAGATCAGAAAATGGATTCCACAAATAAGGCCAGAATTCTGCTTAATTGAGATAGGTGCTAGTAGCAGAATCTTGCAAGTATAACTATGTTTTCCCTGCCATCTCTTTTATGCTCCAGAGTCAAAGGGGAGCTGGCCTGAGTCTCTTCTTGTCTTGAGAGCTTAACACAAGCTTCTTCTGCACCTGTTGTTTTCTTAACAGTTGCTGGATCGTTTCTTCAAAGTCATCTCCAAGGGTTCCTACAGAAACCTGGCAGTAACTATTTCATTTTTTCTTCTTCCTGGATTCCATTTCTCTCCTCCACCACTTTATTTGTCACTTGTTGTTGCTGTTAACTTGGGAACAAGAGGGAACAGTAGCAGCAGCAGCGATATATATTATTTAGAGCTTAAGCATCTGCTCCACGCTTTATCATCATTTTCATTTTTCCAGAATACAGACAGTATACACATAGATATATAGGTCATTTCAGAGAAATTAAATGGTGGGTTGTCTGTTGAGCTGCATCAAGCCAACAAAATAACAAGTCTGTTTCAGGTGCTAGACTTAGAAACAAGTGATTATTGGGTTTCCTTTGCCTGTGTTTCCCTTTATCTTTAATGGAATTCCTTACATAGTGGAATAAACATGAATTTAGAGGCAAATATCTCAGAGCCATAACTGAATGCTTTGATCTGTAGTTAGCCGAAAGTTTTCAATTTTCAGTTAAATAAACAATTGATGAGAACATTTTTTTTTCTATTTTCAGGGCTATAGATCTTTTTCAAACATTGCCTGATTCTTCAATAGATAAAATAGCTAATTACTGCAAAGTTGAGAGATTCTATTGTGGACAGGTGATTACCACTGACCTTGCAGAAACCCACAGTATGGTATTTATTACCAAGGTGAGATTTACTTTAGTTTCATGTTTATAGTATGGTTTGCACCATTTTCTTCCTACTAGTTAGTTTTTTTTAATCTACAAGTTCAAAAATGGGTGGATTTGCACACTGCATCAAGTCAGCAGTCCCTAACTCAAAATCTATGAACCTATGATCTATGCAACATTCAGATTGATGTTGCATCTGGAACACCAAAATCTAGTAAGGTTTTGCAGTTTCTTGAGAGGTTATCTATTAAAAATAGGTCTGTGCCAAACCAAGGGAATCCATTAGTTCAGATTACCAGTGGTCCCTGGATCATAGGTATCTATTATAGGCCATCATGATGTTAAAATGATGACATGCATGTCATAATATCATCACACAAATAACAGAATTATGTAATTTGCATTACTTGTACCATGTTGGACATAAATACGTAAGCTGTATCTCCACCTGTGTTTCATAAAAGGATGATGTCTTGACTCCTATGCCAGCATTCACCTCCATTCCTCTGTACACATCTATGACTCGGCTTCTTCCACACTTCTAAATTAGTTTGGAAGGTCCCTTGATGATGTTAGGAACTGGTTGAGATATCTTTACATAATGGCCTGCTTTAGCCTGAGAACCATTGATTCCACCTCACCAGCCTCAGCCTATACGAGGGGTGTTAAACTCGCAATGACACATTGTCGTCACATGACAGATAGCAACTTTTTCTGCCTTTGCTAAATTGGGGGTGGGCGTGGCCAGCATGTGACACATCTGGCCCATGGGCTGCGAGTTTGACACCCCTGGCTTATACGTTTATACTTAGCTTGTAGCCTGCAGCAATGGGATTTTGCTGTTGAGGAAGAACTGTACAGCCGAACATGATATGTGAAAATTGTCTTTTGTCTGAAAATGTCCTCTGATTAAGACACTGCCCAGTCCATACCTGGTTTAAAGGAAAATATCTATGGGATAGAATAGCCAGAACTTAAGTGATTTTTCTCTTTAACAATAAACATGTGGACAGTAGAATTATCAGGCAAGAAGTATCATCAGGCAGACATTTTTATTCTAGAATGTCTATTTTCTTCCCTCTTTCTCATAGCAAATATAATATTTATGCAATTCCATGTCTTCTTTTTCACACTTGTTCTACGTGATCTGTTTCCCTCTGTATTGGCAATAAATACATGGCAATTCCCTGAAAGGCCCTTTTGGGCATCTCATTTAATCAACTCTGTTGGGACTCTTTTATTATTGTGAATGGGTTCTTGTCAATCAACAGGTTCTGATGTTCATAGCAATTCATAGACCCTAAGTAAACATCAGTGAGGGACAGATGTTCTTTGTAATCTGGGCACAGACAGATACTACAACCAATCCTGTACTAAAGATAGAAAGGATTTTGGTTGCACTCTGAGCTTGCTGTTTAGCTCCTGAACATTTTGTTACCAGGCTAGGTAACATCATCAGTGGGACTTTGTTTGAAGTGTCTTGTCTCATTTATTTTCAGCTTAAATAGGTCTTGTGTGGTGGAATGGTCAGTTGGTCATGTATCTGGCTGGTCGCATGGTGCGAAAGTCAGCTGGTGAGGGGATGGTCGGTTCTGTCATTGATTGGTCGTTCTGATGGTCTAGTTTCTTATAGGTTCATATGCTGGTTCCAAATCCATATGTTCATAGATTGAAGCATTTGTAGAATGCCAGGCTTTGGCAAATTGGTGTGCATGGCGAGTGTTGGCATGGCTGATGATTTTCATTCCGACCCAGTCTCACTGGTGTTGTTCAGTGTTGATGTAAGTTGAGATCAGTGATTTTTGGTCATGTTACTCAACCTCTAGCCAATGTTGATGAATCCTTGTTTTTAGTTGGACATTGAACTAGTTACAATTGTTGCAACTGATTTTGTACATTATGTTGCTGATGTCTTCCTTCTGTATTTTGTCTTTGATCTTAGAGAGCTCTTGTCAGAGCATGGACGTGGGTTTGTGAGCCACCATTATTCCCAGGAGTTGTAGAATCCTGGCAGCCATTTCTGATATCCCTTTGATGTATGGTAGGACTTGTTTCCGTGTTGCGGTTGGCTGAGTGGTGCGTAGGAGTTTGGATGATATGCATTGGAGTATTAAGTTTTTGGGATAGCCGTTGCAGAGGGAGACATTGAAAAGATGTTTCTCCACTGCTTTTCTCAGTGACTTGGTGCTTCAGTCTGTCTTGGCTCTTCTGAAGAGGGTCTGGATGCAGCGCCTCTTCTGTGCAGTAGGGTGGTTACTTGCAAAACTAAGAATCTGGTTTATGTGTCTAGATTTTCGGTATACGAAAGGAGCTGGAGTGAATGATGGGAGCTCATCTCAGGTCTCAAAAGAGGGCCTGCTAACTTCCAACACAGTGTCTTAACTATGTGAGCCACCGTGCTCCCACCAAATCACTATCTCAGGGTAAGAGACAGTGTCAGAATTTGAAGAACTAGATCTGCAGTGTTCACCCCACATTATTCAGCCATTTCTGCTATCAAATAGTTGTGGGCCTGAGCCAAATTTCATTCACTAAAACCTTTTGCTAAGCTGAGCAAATATTCATGATTAAATCCATATTTTAAAAAAAGAAACAATTAAAAAACCCTAAATATTATAAATATTGTTTTATAAGAAATACTTTAGCCTTACTCCTTCACGAGGACAGTAGGTCTCTTCTAAGATAATGTTTCTGTGATACATATAATTGTAGTACTGTATACCTTTTATTCCAAAACAATCATTTTAGCCACAAGCAAGTATATGCCGACTTAATCAATTCATTCTCAGGTGAGTAACAGCTTCCAAGTCATACAAACTCTTTTGTAATGAAATACAAACTGAACCACTTCCAAGTCTTTCCCCAGGATTGCAGTTTGGCCCCCTTTGCCCTAAATTATCTTTAATTTTTAAAATTCCTTTTTCTGTCTGAAAATGAAAGAAAAATATAGAGATGAGCACTGGTCCTACCACTAAGCAAAATGAGATGATTGTCTTAGATGGCAGAAATTAACAAATACATAGTATTTTACCTTCTCAACTATTTTATTGGGTTTGGATGTGACAGACAATGATATCCCATTATCAGTGTTGACATTTAAGTCAAGCATTCTGCTGCCAGTGGAGCAAAGCTAACACTTTATGAAGAAAAATATTGTGGTTGAAAAGTGGTATTCTATTAAACCTCTCAGTAAGAAGCAATTGCTGCTCTTAGAAGTTACCAAATACAAGCAAACCAAAACTATTTATTAGCCAACTAGGACCAAGTTATTGAAGCTATTTTTTTCCACTTCTGAGTACCTCAAGGATGTTACCACTGGAAGTGAAGGCTTAAAAATTGCAGCTGTTTTTTGAGAGGAGGAGAGAGGGATAAAAGTAAAATAGGTGCTTTAAGCCTATTACTTATAAAGACTTATAGTTATTTTAGCTCTTATTTAAACATAAAGATTTATTAGGTGTTGTTTAAAAGTTTTTTAAAAAATGACCGCCCTGTCCATGATAATTTATTGCTGAATTTAGGTGCTCTTGGGAAGCTCCATGAATGTAATGGGATGTGCAAATAACGTTGAAGAACAGGAGGTAGAGCAGCCAAGGAAACCCTCAGATAAGAGAAATCTTGGTTCTGAGGCAGAAATGTAATTTGAGAAAGCATTCAGAGTTGACCCTCCCTAGTTCTCTTTAGCATAAAGTTGGATGGGGGCAAGTCACTTTCAGACTTGCAATATTCTGTTACTGTAACCCACTGGTCTACCTTGGACTGTCAATGAACCCCCAAACAGAGTCTTAGATCATATATGGACTCTGTATCACTTTGTTAATTACTGGTTGAGATATTGATTTTTAAAACTGACTGATAATTTAGGTGAACAAATTTCTTGATATTATAAGCTGCTTACATTTTGAGACCACATTTGTTCATTCATTCACTTCACAGACCTCCATTCAACAAGACAAAACAACTGCTCTTTGTTTTTGTTTTGTTTCATCAGGGCATTTGTGAAGTATTGCGACTTGTTAACCTCAGCACCTGTCCATCTTATCAAAAATGGATCACTAAACAGCTGCATTTTCCCAAAAACAAAATATCCACAAAAGAAAGGCAGCATATGGATTCTGGTATGTTACATGTTGACTTCTGTAAAGGTGTAATTCTTGTAAACACAACATATGCTAATAGTATTGGACTTACAGTCCAAAGAATTAGTTTTTTTGTGGGAAAATATTTAAGGCAAAAATAGTTTTTGACTGGAAGGTAGAGAGAAAATATCGACTCCAGGTAGTCTTTGGGTTATGACCAGTTTTTCAATGACTGTTCAAAATTACAACAGTGCTGAATAAGGGGAAAGAGTCCTTAGAATTCAGCATTCCTGCAGTCATATGATCGTAATCAAGGTTCTTTCTGCCCAGCATATAATTACAACATTTCAGCAAGCTGTAGTCATGTGATCGCAATTTCTGAGATTTTGGAATTGCCATGGCTAAGTGATGTGATTATTTGACATTATACTTTATGACAGCATTACTTGCTTTCCAGTCTCAGTTGCCATCATAATTGAGGATTACCTTAATCTTTTAGTTTGTTTTTTTATTGATGATGTGTTGTGTATATACATGTATACACACCAACACAAATCATTTTTATTATGCAACTATATATTTACCTCAGTGTTAAATTATTTTTCCCAATTTAATTTGCAAGTGGGAATCTAAAAATATTAGACACTAAAATTTTAAGCTTTGATTGTGATAAAAAGCAGATTATGTCATACTATTCTACCAAGTTTTATTCTCCTTTGCTAATCTTTGCATGAAATGCTTTTCAGGAAAGCATGTAATCAAACAATTTAGTTTACATTTCTTTGGAACATTCTTGTGCAATTCTACAGAGACCTGTTTCTATAAAACAGTTGTTGATAGAGAGAAAATGACTTATTTATTTAAGGAAGGTACAACAAAAAATACTTGAAGATTGGAAGCCCACCTAAACTAAGAAGGAAAGGAATAAGCAAAGTAGGGCCTTTATTTAAAATATCCTAAACTATACATGGCATTGATCATAGAGAGAGAGAGGGTGGGGCAAATTCTGAGGTAAAATATAGGAAATGGGAAATGGGAGGAAAAATGGAAAATATTTTTTATTTATTTATCATTTTCAAAGTTTACTGAAGAATAGAGAGACAAAAACAAGAAAAACATCCATCCTTCACAACTGAAAGCTATTCCTTCCTTTTTTCCATGTTTCAGAATCAGCATTTGGCTTTAATAACTTTTTTGCTTCAACTGCATGGGAGCACTTTTATCAAATCTTCATTCTTATCATATTTATTTGCCTTTTCTGTGTTCTGCCTGAATCTTAATACAGTATTGCATGGATAAAAACACTGTAAGAACAAACAAACAAACAAAGGTGAAAACGTTCTAATTTAACTCCTGACTTTGAAGGCATACCCAGGTATGAAAACAAAGAATAGACTTGGATTGAGTAATTTCTGCAATCTCTCTCCCCCCTCCCCCGCCCCCCACTTTCCAGAGATTGCCTGTGTTGATAGATTCAAAAGCAGTGTGTGGAACTCCTACTCTGGACACAAATTGAAGGACCTGAAAACCTATTACTTACAGAGGAAGAATTTATCCTGTGAAAACTATAAAAGCTATGAAAAGCAGATCTGTCGCTCCAATAAGAGTTGTAAAAGTGTAGTGGTAGATGAGCAGAAGCCTGAGAAAAGGTACGAAGAGCATTGCTTGGGTCTCTGAAGGATGGCATATTTGTTGGCACTTTCAGTTTTTATTCCTGGGAGGTCTGAGGCCTTGCTGAGGGCAAGCTGCCTTCGAGTCCAAGCATGATACAGGTAAATTGAAGGTGTGTATGTGTGCATAGAGGATAGATCAGGAAAAAGCTGGAGATCAAGAACTGGGGGCTATAAGGCTCTGATACAGTTGTGTAGAAGTTAAACGAATCATAGAAATACTGTTGGAGGCCAGTTTTTCACTTTGCCAAAGACCGCATGAATTCTAATCAAAGCAGCCATTTTTACACCAAATGGCAGTTCTCTGGCCATTTTTCAGGCTATTTTTGGGCCATTTTTCAGGCCGTTTTCCAGGCCATTTTCCAGGCTGTTTTTCGGGCCATTTTCTGAAAAATGGCAAAAAGTGGCCCGAGAAACGGTCAGAAAATGGTTGGAAAATGGCCCCAAAACAGCCAGTTTTGGGTCATCTTTCTGCCCATTTGTCTGGCATTTTGGGGGCATTTGTCAGGCTATTTGTGGGCTGTTTTTGAGCTGTTTTTCACCCACAAAATGGCCAGAAACGGCCCCCAAAATAGCCCAAAAAACAGCTCAAAAAATGGCCCAAGAATGCCCCCCAAAATGGCCCAAAAATTGGCATTTTGGGGTCATTTTTTGGCCCACTTTTCAGCTGTTTTCAGGCTGTTTTGGGGGGCATTTTTCGGGCCATTTTTTGCCCGGAAAATGCCAAAGACGGCCCGAAAAATGGGCAGGGGTGAGGCCAGCCAGTGGTGGGATTAGCCGGTTTGCCAAACTGGGCAGAATTTTAACAACTGGCTCGCCCAAACTGGTCCGAACTGGCTGAATCCCACCTCTGGTGGGCACACTTGGGCTACAAAATGCCAAGCTAAAGAGACAAATTAACAAAGTATATAGGGGATCCAGGTTCAAGTCTCTGCCCTCCCAAGCTTGTCAGTATCACAGTAAAATTAGTACATGCCACAGATATCTAAATAAACTTCAAGCCTGGTGCCATGTTAGTAAGCCTTATTATCATGAGGGAAAACTAAAACAAATTAGAGGGAGGATCCACACCCCCACTTTCTATTTTTTTTAATCTATCAGTGAGCAATAATGTGCCTTAGCCACTCAAAAGCAATGCAAGAGA
>JANHFL010001661.1:113513-141632 GCA_032468155.1 Oxyrhabdium leporinum | reverse complement strand
TTTTTATATTTTTATATTTTTTATGTGAACCGCCCCGAGTCCTCGGAATGGGGCGGTATATAAATTTAATAAATAAAAATAATAATAACTCTAAGACGCACAGACATTTCCACCCACTTTTTTTGGCGGGAAAAAGTGCGTCTTATAGTATGAAAAATATGGCATATTCAACCCCAGAAAGAGAAATTGTTCATATAGCATGACTTGACCCTGGATGAAGCAGTAAATATAGTCAGAATAGAAGAATCCTTGATATCTCGAATCCAAATTTTGAAAGCCTCTGTCAGAGAAACATATATTGTTTAAGTTAGCTCAACTTTGGAACAGACATCTTACAGGAAGCCCTCTAGACTGTAGAAATTTACAAATGTTCTGGCTAAAGTCAACAATAATGTCAACAATAGTAAGAAATATTCTAGGCGTTTGTTGGATAGTCTCTTGTCTTGTTTGGAGTGGACTTTGGCTAAGCAGTTCCAGTTGAAATGGCTGAGTCACATCCTAGTTTGGTTATCTGGGAGGAGTTTGAGCTGGTCAATTTTGAACAAGTGGACAGAGGCTCTACTGCTGTGAGTTCTGCCACCTGGAGTTTGGACTCATGCCCTTCTGCAAGGCTTGAAAGAGGTGGTGGTTCACTGATTCCTCAGGAGGCCATCCTTGAACCCTATGGTTTTAGATAACTTTTGTCCAATCTCCAACCTTCCCCTTTTAAGGAAGGTTGCAGAGAAGGAGGTGGGCTTCCACTGTAGAGGACCTTGGACGAGGTGGTTTACGTGGACTCTTTTCAGTTAGGATTCAGGCTGAGCTATAGTATAGATACTGCATTGGTTGCACTTGTGGATGACCTTTGGAGGACTTGGGATGGGGGTGGCGTATCCATCCTAGAACCTGTGGATCTCCCAGCAGCATTGACCTGGTAGTTTGCTGACTTGCTCTGGGAAGTAGCAGTGGAGGCACTGTTTTGTTGGGGTTCTCTCCCTTTTTTCCTGATTGATATTGGTCAGTGCTAGTGGGGAAGAAGAGATCCAGCCTTAGGCCCCTTTGTGGGGCTGCCTCAGGACTCAAGTCTCTCTTCCCTTCTATATAATAGCTATTTGAAGCTACTGAGAGAGGTCATCCACTGGCATGGGACTCGGTGTCATCAGTATGGTATGCAGTTGGGGAGGGGGTCTATATGAACTCGCAGCTCCTGCTGGAAAATAGGTACTGTAGCAGTCATGGCCAGAGGGCCTCTTGCACAAATCCATCTTGTGTGCCAATTGCATCCATGACAAAGCAATCAAATAATATCAAATAATCACATCACACATAGTTTTGATTGTTTTCCGAGTACAGTTTTTTAGAAACTAGATAGTTTTAGAAGTAATAAAAGCTAGTTAGGTATTACATATTGTCACACTGAGCCACAAAGAACTACCTTGTGTTGATACCTTATCTCCACTTGGCAAAGGGCAATAAATAACTGAAAATAGAAGAAAGGCATATTTTTGAGTTTTCCCCATGTTAACAGTTTTTTGTAACATAACATAAGATGATAAGTGTAGAGACTCCTCCTATAAGTAGAGACAACTCCTATAAAATGGTTATGGTAGTTCAGGATCCTCGCCCTAACTCTGATAATACTATATTGCATAATTTGTCATTGTCTTTGATTTGCATTCAGATCTGACTAATATAAGCAGAAATGCAGTAACAATGTTTATGGAGGTTAAGGTGACAGCATTGCTTGGACAAGCAATTAAAACATCTCAATGTATTTACTTTGATTAAAGATTATCTGGAATTATAAAACAATAAGGTGGCCAAGTCTGCAAGGAGTTCCTTAATAATTTGATGCAGTATAGTGCAAAGAGGAGAGCTTACTAGTATTTAAGTAGGATCTCTCCATTCTGCATAATTATAAGATAATCCTTGAGTACATTAATGCGTAAAATAATAAAGGCAGGATACTAAATAATAAAACAAGCACCTATAATTACTGTCTCTATGTCTAGCCAACTGTCCCACTACACAAAATACTTATTGAAAAAAGTTTTCTTGCTTTGTAGTTGATCAGCTGTAGGACACCACTTCAGTCGGAAGGTTCGCTCTCAGCTACGCCACTCAGCGTTGAATAAACTAAGCAAATGTGAATAGGGCGGCGTCCGTAGGGCGCTGCTCCTCCCTCCGTGCTCATTCACTTCCTAAGATCGAAGACATTCGCATAGTTGTTCATTTCCTCTCGTCTTCCACTCTGGGAAAATAGGAAGGCTGAAACACAAAGGGCCCCCGCAGCAAGAAAAAGTTCCAGCGAACTGAAGCGCTGGGGTGGGGGAAGTGGGGAAACCCAAATGCCAGGAAGGAAGATGGCTACCAGCGCTTCCGATGACACCATCTTCCTGCGCCTGCAAAGGTAATGGGCGGGTGTGGCGAGGAGAAAAGCGGGCGGGGCAGCCAAGGAAGCGCTGGAATGTGGGCGGGGTGGCGAAGCGGGCGATGTGGCTTCCTATTTGCCAGCAGCCGCAGCACCCGACTCCTCCGTCGTGGCTGAATCGGACCGTGGCAGGCGAAGCTCCTCTCCGGGGAGTCTCCTCCCGGGGTCCCCGGTAAGTTACTTCGGCGGCTCGCCGAAGAGGCTGTCCGGAGTGATGGGGACGGGGGTAAGGCAAGAGACGGAAATGGGTCCCGGAGGCTCGAGGAGCCGGGAAGGAGGGAATCCCGCTCTTGATGCTGCACCGCAGGGTTGGCGGTGGGACTCGCCTGGGCGGGGAGGAGCGGAGGGCTCGGAGCGAGAAGGGAGCACGAAGGAGAGGAAAATCATCGCCGAGCCCGGAGTAAAACTTGCCAGGGCAAATGAAAAAAAGCGGTGGCGAGGGTGGGTTGGGTCGGGAGGAGGCATTTTTAGTAAGAGGGGGGGAAAATCCGGAGGATAAACGTTAGAAACCGGAACGCTTGGTTGGCTTTCCGATTATTTACTTTTGGAAGAGTGTAAGGAATTACACTTGTGTCTAGGGCAGGAGGGAATCCTGTTTTCAATCAGTTGACCATCTCATTTTGTTCATCCATGTTTGAAGCTTGAAGGGGAGTTAGTATTCAGTTTAGTATTCAGCATTAAAAGCATTAGACAGACGGTGTGGAAGTACTGAGCCTCCCGTGGGAAAAAAAGATTGTTGCAAGGTGTTTTTGATTTGCATCTTTCATTAAAGAAATAAAGCAAGTCAACACTCATAATTTAATTAGGGTAGCAGTTTGAATGATTGAAATTGGGCTTATGTTTTCAAATGCAGGAATTTTTTTTTATTGACACTTGTTATTTTTTTTTGACAGGTGTCCCG
Organism: Oxyrhabdium leporinum; assembly: GCA_032468155.1. Taxonomy (NCBI): domain Eukaryota; kingdom Metazoa; phylum Chordata; class Lepidosauria; order Squamata; family Cyclocoridae; genus Oxyrhabdium; species Oxyrhabdium leporinum. Next base: position 138,321 of record JANHFL010001661.1, on the reverse strand, counting down.
TCATGTTGTTTGCCTTATTGGAAAATTAAAAAGATATCTTCTGTTATTGCTAACAACTACTAAGTATCCCAGGATATCACAATTGGAAAGATGCTGAAGACCTAAAATTAAATGGGATTATATTGACATTTAATCAAACTACAAGAACATTTCTTCGAGTCTCTTGGAATCATGGTTCTTATAGAGCTGAAGAATTTTCCTTTGTTTTCTTGCATATTCTGTATCCATCAACAAGCTTAATTTTATTTGGAGAAGGGGACAGATTTTCCAAAGTGCCATTAGTGAAAAGGAAAGGGCAGATTGTCACACTTTATTATTTAAACTGCAGTGGTATCAGAGACTAATTCTGTTTCTCTTTGGTTGAGTCCATGAACTGAAGCCAATAGTTTAAACTGAAACTGAGAATGTTTGGATCCTGATTAGAGGATACTTCCCAACCAAATAAGAGGGAGCGTACGATGGCATCCAGGGAGAGGCTTTATGAACTTTGGATGCTCTACTGTAATAAGGTAACTTGGTCTTTTTTTTTTAAGTTGTACATTAGTTGCAGTTGTTTTCTAGATGCTGAATAGCTAAGGCTACAATGAAGATGCTGCATAATATAGTGATAAAATACTTTTCAGAGTGTATTTTCCAGTATCATAAATTAGCCACCAATAATTAAGTTCTGTTGCACAGATTATAATTGTTTCTGTTCAATCAGGTTGTAAAGTGTGAATGTAATAAATATGCAGCTACATAGCACCATGCTTGCCATAGACCCTGTATTAGCAGCAATTTCTTGTAGATGCATTGGCAAACTTAGCCTTGTTTTTGCACAAATACTTAGGCTTGTGTAAAATTGATGGGTGATGTTGAAAATGATTTAAACTGAAGAAATAGTGAGCTGCCTACTAACAAAATGATATATGAACATTAACATAATTTTATGCACCATATCTTTCTAGAAATTATCCTTAGTTTTGTTACGTGGTACATTTCTTGTATCTTCCTTGACTTTAGTTTTGTAACCATTGCAATTTCTTCAACAGCTTTATTGTACAGAAAATATGACATTTGTATGCTCATTATTAGGCTGCAGAAAGCTGCAGAAAAACTTCTTTGAGCAAAGATTTGTTGTTGAATGTTTAGGTTTTGGTACTTAAGCTGGCAAACTTTTCAAATATAAATGCCCTGTTGTTTGACAAAGTTTACGAGCGGGTACTTAACATAATAAACTCTAGTTCAGTATCAGACTTTTTTTTAAGGTAGGAGTAATTTTTAACTTTTCTAAGAATGCTAATCACTTTTGTTTTCATGCGGTGCATTATTTTTACATATAAAGATTTTCTGATAATAACTTACTAGCTATCAGATAGGAAAGTTTAATTAAATACATATTTTTATCCCTTTTTAAGATTGCTGTTTTATGGAAAAAGTATCTGAAAAAATTATGTGGGATCTAAACATGGTAGCAGTGAGATTATCTGCTCTGTAATGGGAGAAGAATGGCCCCTTGCAGAAGACAACCTGAGGGATTCCTAAATTTTATAGCTAAAACTCAGGATGGATAACTCTTCATGATCAATGCTCAGAGTCACCTGAACTGCAAAACGGGTGACAAGTAAATTTGGTAAATAAACAAAATGGTAATTCCAGTGACAAAAAGCATACAGTTTTTTTCAGGAGTTGCCTCTTTTGAGATGCACCAAAATACTTTGTAGTTCACCCTATCTGCTTTTACAAAGCTAGTTACAATGATTATGTGTGTGGTATATAGATCCAAGAGAATGACAATGAACTGTAGCTTTTTAATGCAAGAATGGACACGAGCCAGTTGATTCTTGTTGTATCTTTGTAGATTGCAATATGTTCTAAGAACATTTTGAGATATCAGAAAGCCAATTACTCTCTATTATTGCTGACTTCACATATCGGTTGGTTATTTGATTTGAAGCAATGTGTACATTTGCCCATTGTAGCTGATTAACTTGGTTTAAAATTTAGTATATCTAATTCAACTTTCATGGTTTATTCAGTTAATGATAGCTTTGCAACAATGCATGAAATTATTTAGTTCCTTTTCTACTTAGTTCTGGGATCTCCCTATATGAAGATTATTAATTGAATTTCAGTTTCAAGTAATAATTAAACTCACAACCATTGCTGATAAGTATTGCTAAATCAGCCTCTGAATTTTCTTATTGGAGTGGTCTCTTGTCTTGAATCTACAAGTTTTATTGCATCTCAAATATTACCGTAGTTGAATTTCACACTTTCTAACAATGCAAGGAATGATACGAGAGCAGTTGCTTGAGGAAGGCTAAATAAGTACAAAGCTGATATTGAGGATAGGTTTATGACATTAGAGAAACAATTGTATGAGTTTTTGTCATAAATAGTAGAAATACATCTGTTTTTAATATCAAAACCCAATATAAAATGCTTTCAAATCACATGGCTATCTTCCCCATCATGATAAACCAACATTCTGAAGAATTCAGGCTTGCATGAATTTCTGTTGCCAGCAGGTATTGAACAAACCAGAGCTGCTGCTGTTGTTTATTTACTGTGATATGTAAACTAAGATCCCAGCTTGTCTCAGATAAGCTAGGAATTGGAAGCCAAGAACAAATCTTGAGTTTCTGTCTCTGAGCCAGTAACATGTTGAAATAAATCAATGAAAGAAAGAGCTTCAATGGTTTGTTCCATGCCCTCATTGGTAGGAGAAGCCACACAGGTATACCAGGACACCTTGATGAATAGCAGCTATAACTCTGGAGAAATCTGGCTTACCATGACATGCTACTGCAGGGCTGTGAAACTCCCGGCCCATGGGGCCAGATGCATCACGTGCTGGCCATGCCCATGCCTGGTTTAGCGAAAGGGAAAAAAGTCCTGATGCCTCACGTGACGCCGCCATGACAACGTGAGTTTGACACCCACCCCTGTGCTACTGCATTCCATGGATTGTATAATAACTAAGTTAATAATGGTTGCTAGATCTCAGTTGCAGACTGAGATGGCAACAAAGAGATACAGAAAAATATAGCACTTTGCTCCTGTTTTGTAGTCATGCAGAATTTTATAGCCTAAAGCTAGGGGCTATGAACCTAAGACTCATTGAGCTATTTTAAATACGGTAAACCATGAACCAAACAAAAGTTTTAAGTACCCAAGTCAATATAAAGGCTCTTTCTTAGTGCTAGAAAGATTTACCATGTCCCATAGAGTAAATACCGGTATATAGCAGATAAAATTTGAGAGGTTTTTGAAATCCATTTCTACCTTTTTTCAACTGGATATATTTCCTCTTTTTATATCAAATTGGTAAGTGCATATTACATGAAGAATTTGTTCCTTTTTAAGATGTTTCTTTAAATATCTTCGTATAATATCTTCCTGTTAAAAAGTAGATGAAGAAAAAATTGGTCTGTCAGGAAAATACGCTGCAGAAAAGACAGAAGGAAAAAAAAATCTTTTAAAGATGGCAGAAGTTCTTCTAGCCCAGTGTATCCTCTAAGCTCAGTGAGAGCATACTTTTTCTCACTTCAACATATTTTTGGGTGATGCTATGAAAATAATATAAATCACTTATTGGGAAAAGGCTATGGAATTACTATTTGTTGCTGATAACAATTAAAATTCTTTTGACTGATTGAGAAAATACCTGACCAGTTATGGATTTATAAACAGGACCATTGATTGGTCTATATTGTAATTATCAGATCATAAAAAAATTCTAGTACCTCATAGTCATTTCCATGTATTGAATATCCACCAAATTCAATGGTCCCTGTCCTGTGTCACTACACATTTATTAGCTGAAGCATCAATGGGACACAGTCACCTTTTCATTCCCTCTCAGATTTTTACTCCACTCTTCGTGTGCATTTGAAGACTTGGATCCATGATTATGGAATTGTTTCCCCACCTCCAGCTCTCTATACCTTTGGATACATTTAAGAAAGCGTAGAAAACTTGCTTATTAAATAAAGCCAGCCGATTGATGGAAGTGATTGTGAGCAGATCCTGAGAATGGCAATGAGAAAAGTTAAGTGACAGGACTGTTTTGCTGAAATCTGATTAGTAAAGATAGACTTCAAGGATAAAATGCTTTCAAATCATATGACGATCTTCCCCATCATTATAAACCGCATGATAAACCATTTTAAGATTATATAGTTGTATAAATGTTCTTTTTTACTCTACCTATAAATATATAACTGTTCGTTGATATCATTTCTTTTATGTAATGTTAATGTTTGTTAATTTTTATTTGTAAAATTTAGTGTTGGCTTTGAAACCAGGATGTTTGTGTTTGGGTGTAAATCAAGTCTCAGGTTCTTGTTTTGCACCCAAGTACACCAATAGGATGTTTGCTTTTCAATTGTTGAGAGCCTCATTTAGTTCTCCATGTGAGCTAGTGAAGTGATTAGATTTTTATGTATTTGGAAAAACCATATGACAGCTGTGTCATAATTTTAGAAAGCACATTTTTTTCTTGGAAATGGTTTATTTTTTCAGATAATGTTTAAAAGGCTAATGTATTACAATGTATTAAAATATTTTTAGAATTTAAAATTTCAAAGCACTTTTCTTGAAAGTATTTAACAAATACTTTAAATAAATAGATCTCTCTCCTTATAAGCTATTGAATCAGCAACTTCAATGTCCTGAAACGTTCCCAGAATAATTTAAAAGCCTTTGTAGGTATAGGTCAATAGGCAGCTGTTGTGCTACAAATACTTTTGTTAGTGAAATTGTGGTAGAGCTTTCGAATGGAAGCAAATGAGGTCCTTTGGCAAAGAAATTACTAGATATAATTCATCCTAATTGCATTTTAGGTCAGTTTATCTGGCAGAGAAGGGAAAGAACATTTCTTTGAGAAAGATGGGTGCTGCTGAATGCCATGTACGTAGAGCCATTGGCACAAATTGCTGCACATCATAAAACATTTTTTACCAAAAAATTCATAAACCAATCTCTGCTCTAACTGGATTTTAATTTTTTTGCAGTATTTAGTGTCATTTCTTTCTGATGTATCTAATCCTTTTACATGGGGCAGGATGGGGAGAGGGAAATGGGTTATATTTTAATCTGAAATCAAAACTATGCAGTCTAGTCATTGGGAATTACTCTGAAACTTATGATGGATTTGAAGCCTTAACTGTTGCGGAAAGTGGAGTGTGTTATTGTTTATTTTGATTCCAGTATTGACCTTGTCACAGCCATATGCCAAATTTCTATAACTGATCATCCATTCATCCTTATAATTCTACTAAAATGAAATATTTGCTTCTCACTATAGTCAGAAGAGCTATTCACTTTTCAGTACTTTGGAATTATTCTTATTGTAAAGCTAGCTCTAGTGATGGCAATTACTTGACAATTTGGCTGGATTTCTTAGGGCTGGGCTATGTACATGCTTTTTCATTGATTGATAAGCTGAATGTGTCTGTCTTTGTTTTATGAAACTTGTTATGAAAAACTAGAAATATATTTTCCTCTATATAGATTACTGTTTAGTAGAAACTTATTATTTCGAAGTTTGAATGATTTTTTTCTCATATTTTGGGTGTCTTCTTATTCAGAAAAAAAGAGTTTTATTTTTGAACATCAGGATTGTAGATTATAAATAAAATATTTTAAAAATGGTAAACATTCTACTTAGAATCATGTACTGTATATACTTCTGAATAATTAATACTATTATACAATTCCCTTAAATATAGTATTATTAAAAGCCAAGAAATTTGGATGAAACTAAATTTGTGGCTTTTGTCATAACACTGGTTACAAAAAATCAGGATTGAACTAAGTGGAGACTACCCAACAGATGAACAATTCTTAATTACTAAAGTATTATTTGGCATTCTGTCTGCACAAATATATAGGAATGTTATCAGATAGGTCAAGTGTTTTCACATTTTTTTCTTAGTTATACAATCCATAGCTTTAATTATAACAAGGGACAGTCCATGTGTTACACAAAGCCAGAAAGCTGATTTTTCAACAAATGTGATAAACTGAGAGCCATCTGTTGCTTGATTGGTTCTTCTTAAAATGATGTCTAAATGGGATTCTACCATTGTCTGCCTGGAGAAAGCTGGAACTCAAAACTAAAAAAAAATTATTTCTTCTTCTTCTTTGCAATATTCCATGTTTGCACATTAGGCTAAGTTTTGAATTCTGATAGGTGTGTTTTCATAAAATCATTCTGCTTAGTTTATGAGTAGTTTTTTTTCTTGTTTTACAGAACTATATAGGTAACTATATCTGCTTCTGGTTTATATTTTCCAAGGCATATTGCTAGACTAATGAATTATAACTGGGATGCAGAGCTCTCATTTTAATCGGGTTGAGGTCTTGGACATTGTGACACTAACTTGATTCAGACACTGTGTATGATTAGTTTGCTCAGTGCAATAGCTGGGGTCATGCAATATGCTTAATCAAAATCACACAACTGACATTAAATGTTAGCATGGGAGACTAAAAAAGTGATGAGTGAACAGCACTTAACCTTCTCTGCCTGATTTTTTTAAAAATTAATTTCTCTTTTCATTTATTCTTTTTCATATATACTTAATCATATACTGTATGTCTTATGGGCGTGAGGTCTAAATATGGCCTCAAGTGGCCAGATACGAATTGCATGAAATCGAGATTCAGCATCGTTCCAATAAAAGTTACTATATCAAACACCAAATAGATCAAATGTTTTACAAGAGCAGTATCGTGTGATTATATAGAGAGAGATCAATCTATAGACAGCTTTCTGTCCATTATAGGGGGATTCATAGATGACAGTTACTTTCACTCTCACCTTGCTGTCCATGACTGTCAGCAGATTTTGATCGACAGCAAAATCAGTGAGAACTTTGGGCAGCCCCTATATGCCCTATATTGCGACCAACCAACATAGCATACAAAAAAAATAATAATTCCAGAACCTTTCAATCAACTAGGTGACACAAGAGGGATGACATTTGATTGATTTGGTCAGATGCCACTGATAACTCCCTATGGAAAGGCATGCAGTTGGAGAGGGAAAGAAGTTTCCTATGGATTTACCTAAAAGTTTTGTCCCATTTAATGTACCTTTTGCTAGGGTGTCATAGAGTCTCTTGTGCAGTGTGTGTAGTTTAGCAGAGGCAGAGCTACACACCACGATGCCCTGTCTCAAAGCACTGTTTGTTATATCAGTGCATACATATATGCCCCATTATAAGCCTTGCTTTCATAGCAGTCAAGTGTCTGTCATCAAGTAGTCTGTGCTTCTGATAATGGATGTCTTGTAGAGCAATCGCAACAGTCACCGATTGTTTAGGAATTGTTCCTCCCACCAAAATTCCTTCAGAAAGTGAAAGACATATGCTCAGTCATGTTGTCCACAGTCCTTCTCACCCATCTGCTGTAGCAAAGAGAGCAGGCCAAAGGTAGAAGAGGTAAGTGGAAGATGCAAGGATTCAGACACAGATGATTGAAAAAGTCTGTCCTTGTAATGGAATCCTTAGAATAATTGATCCCAGCTGATGCTTCACTTGGATACTCTTCAGCATTCTTTCTTAGGAATTCTATAAACATTAAATCTCTTCAAAATTACTTTGTTGTTGTTTGATGATCTTTGTCAGGCATGGTTATGAGAGTTCTCATGACAAAGACATGCATTCATCGTCATGGAAATTTAATGTGTGAGTTAACAGTTGGCCTTGCACAATTAATTGATTAGGTTTTTTTCCTTTTGTTCAATCATGTCTGATTCTTCAAGACTGCCTGGAAAGTCAATCAGTTTTCTTAACAAAGTTATTCCAAAATGTCTATGGAGATTATCAATCATCTCAGGGGTGATGGGCTGCTGCGGGTTCGCAGGGGTTCGGGCAGACCCTTAGCGAAGATTTGCCAAATGAACCATCAAATCCCACTCCTGGCTGGCCCCGCCCACCTGAACTGGACTTCCTTGATTTTTTCTTTGAAAGGGTTTTGCTTGTCATCCGAGAAGCTTCTTCAGTTCTAACTGACTAGTGTGAAATGAAAGGATTTATTTCTTTGCAGTCAACTGGTCATTAGCAGTCTGAGGGTTAGCTCTCTGAGTATCGTTGAGGCCATTTGGGGGTTTAATCTGTATTCTCAGGATCACCTGAATCAGAGTGTAAATGGGTTCTTGGGACTGCTGAAACAACTGCATTGTAAACAGGAGATAGGTTGTGTTGTATCCCTCCTCCAATTTTAATATAGATGGCTCCTTTGACTCCTCTTTCAAACCAGTGGTTCTCTCTGTCCAGAATAAGAATTTTGTTGTCTTCGAAAGAGTGAGCCTTGTCTTTCAGATGCAGGTGAACTGCTGAATCCTGTCCCAATGAGTTTGTTCTGTGTTGTGCTATGCGTTTGTGTAGTGGTTGTTTTGGTCTGCACATGTCTTGCTGCAGTGCATTGCATATACCACATTGCTCTTTGTGTGTCTGGGTATTTGTATTCCTGGGTTTAAAGTGTGTATGTATGTTGTGTTGGTTAAAAATCCATTATTCAAAAGTGCCACTGCCTCCTGCCTAGGGCTAATGAAGTGATTGACCTAAGGTCTCCCAACTGGCTCTGTGCCTAAGCTAGGACTAGACCTCATGGTTTCCTGGTTTATACAAAATAGTACGTTGAGGATGGGGAAAATCATACTTAAGAAGTTATAAATTTAAATTAAACTGCTTCAGGATAATTGAGGGCTTTTTAAAAAAGATAATGTAAAGTTAAATTATATATACTTAGTCAGGATTCTAAGGAAATAAATACAAAATATCTTTGAACATATGTTGTGAAGTTTCCATTAGCTGAAGACTAATTCTTCTGTAATAGCATAAGAGCTGCTTCTTCTTGGAAGGTAGAATTGCTTCATATTGCTTTTGGCAAATTGTACAGTCTAATTTTCCCATCATCCTAATCTTGGGAGCCGCTTGCTAGTGGTACTTTCATGAAGCTGTGATTTTTGTATAGATAGCCCAAGGGGGGGGAGAGAAACCTTTTAAACCATGGATAGTTGTTTTTGAGAAGAGGGAGACCAAATTGCCTTAGACTCAACTTAGTATGAAATTACAGAAATAATATCTGCATGAACTACAGAAAGCTACACTTGAATATAGAAAACAAACTTCCTTTCTCTTGGTAGAGAAAGTAGATTCAATATATTGGATGTAAACTACATCTGTTACACATAATTCTCTATAAGCAGAAACAAATGAGGTCTAATTCATAATTAACTTTTCCTTTTTCAATGAATGGGGCTTATGCGGAGTAGGCTTAAACAGAGTTGATCCTTTCTTTATCTCTGGAGAAGCCTATACCAGCAGCCTGATACTTTAGTGTCTCATACTAAAATACATTTCTTTAGAAAGCTTTACAACAATTTAATTAGATTGAAATGTCTGCGAAAGTATTTTTTTAAATTACTTCTTCATTACATAATATCTGAGAACTGAGTTGGAACTTAAACTTGATTCTCCTCTGCTGTTGCTAATCACGTGTTCATGTGTGTCAGAATGCACACAGTGTGACTAGGTGAGACAACCCAGGAGCAAACACAGCACATAGGTTTGTATTTACATATAGTGGTTTTATCCCACAAAGGCATACATACATACAAGTACTTCGATACAGGCCTTGAATAAACAGCAGTCAGTAATCAGTAACACCACTGAAGCACACATGGAGAGAGAGATACGCCCTCACAGGGTCTTCCTTATAAGACAGCCTCTTAAAGTGGTAGCAGTCAAATAACCCTGTTGACTGATTGGTACCATTGCATCATCATTACATCATTGCAGTATTACAGCATTACAACCTTACAGCAGCTGGTCAGCTATTAAATCATCATTGCCCTGACAAAGTGAAACATGAGAATTTAATGTGAGGATTATCAAAGATGGAAACTTTGTATTGGCTCAACCTTTTACATGCAGAATCAAGAACTACATGGAATGTAACTGTCCATTGTATTGGAATAGGATTACAGTTCCAATACATGAAATATATAAAGTTTTGAATAAACAAACACTGTCTGACTTTTGAAATAGTGATTAGAAATTATTATCTACTATTTTAAAACTTGGCTAGAATATGATTGATGACTAATGTAATGATTGGTGGAGTTATGACGCAAAATTGTTTATTTCTGATTTGAGATGTGACAGATCTTTCCTCTTAGGGAGTGGAATGTTGTACTGAAAATAGCCACTGGCTGATCCAGTTTTTGTTTATAGCAGCCAGCACTTCCTGATAGGAAAATAAACTCTGCTGAACTTTGCTCTTCAAATTGTATCATCAAGTCTGGTTGAAGCTCTGTAGATACTATGGGTGATTCTTCAAAATTTTGGGAAATATAGGTCTAAAAGCCAGTTAAAGTAACTGGTTGTCTTCCCCATCGTTCTGAGGTATGGCAAAGGAGATGAACTGCTTTAACTGGCAGATTTCACAAGATCATCCAAATTGAAGACAGGGACCAGTTTTTAAAGTGTCAGACAAATTAAAGACAGGAATTTGTACTTCTAGTAGAGAGGAGAAGAGAGAGCCATGAGGACAATTTTGGGATTTGACTTTGGGTAACCAAAAATCTTGGTTAGCATGGCATATTGTTCATGCAAAATAAATCTCTTGCTAAGGCCTTAAGGCCATTGAAGGCACCTTTTTCTTATACTTAACTTTTGTTTTCTAAAATGTCAGAATCTGATGGGAAACAAATTGTCTAGAGATCATTAATTATACTGCAAATATCTTGTTTGTACATTTTTTTCCTTTTCAAGTCAAAATAAAACTAAGAGTTGTGATCATCTCCTGTTTTGGGTAATTTCCAGATATAGCTAATTGCGTTTATCTCTGAAATCCAAAAAGACACTTGCTGAAGAAGTAAGTTGGATATAAGTAAGACCGAGACTCCATTAAAATCTCCCAGCAGAATTTATGCCTCATATGGGACATGACATGATTGACTTGAATCGCTGAGGACAGTGTTAAGTGAGTTGTCAGACTAGAGTTTTGTCTGTTTAGTGCTAGCAAATCATACAACTATATTAAGGGCAATAGATAACAGGCAGTAGAAGATGCTTCTTATGTATGTATTCTCCTAGGAAATTTTATATGCAAAATTAGTTTCACTGTCACAAAATGGTTGCTTAGTGACAAGTCACTTCAATAAATTGCAGAACAGAGAACAAAGAAGCAGACTGATTTGCCTGATTTCCTCACATCTTACCTTTGGCCTTCCCTTAACACACTTAGTGGCAATCCTCCAGGCTACCCAAACCGTATCTGTCAACCGATCATTATAAAAAACGTAAGGAAGTGTTTTTTATTTTCATCCTATTTAATTTTTGTTCTGTTCAAGTATTTTACAATTTACGCAGTGGATTCTCAGTGTTTTGTGGTAAAGCTTCTAGGATTTTATTTCTGGCTAAAGCAGTGTGGAAATGCTTTAAATACATTGTATGTAGTTGGAATTGTGGACTAAGGTAGTTTTTAAAAGAGAAATTCATCATCATAACATCTGATAGAATCCACAACCATATTTCACAAATCATGATGCCATCATCCAAACCACATGGATTATGCATCTTGCTATTTGTAGTTTGTTATCACGACACAAACTATATAGCCTACATAATCCATATCATTTGTGCAATAAAGTCATGATGGGTGTGACACAGCTTGTCTCACCAGCATGCATGTTCATGGGCCATGCATTTGTCTCCTTATAATTAAATAAATGCAGGAAACCAGTGAACTGAATGCTGGAATAATCTTGTCTTTGTTTCTTGCTGTGTATGTGTCTAAAAAATTCATTTGGGCAACATGGATCAAAAAATGATGAACGAAAAGTGCTTTCAGTTTGATTTAGTAGGACAACTTTTTCCTAGTATTTCTAAGATTGGTTCAAGTATTAGAAAAACCCTATTGAAAATCAACATTGAAGAAGACATTCTGACTCCAAGTACAAGCTTCTACAAGACTATTCTAAAGGCAAAGCTAGATTTTAAAAGTTTATTTAAAATAACCTTATACAATACAGGTAGTCCTTGACTTAACAATGGTTCATTTAGTAACTGTTCGAAGTTATAATGGCACTGAAAAAAGTGACTTATCATTTTTCACAACCATTGCAGCATCCCCATGGTCACATGATCAAAATTTGGATGCTTGGCAAGTGACTCATATTTATGACGATTGCAGTGTTGTGGGGTCATGTGATCCCCTTTTGTGACTCAAAAGTATTTTTTCAAAAGGCAGCTGGACTTTTTTCCTTGAGGAAGAAGAACAAATTTCATCTGATGAAGTTTCTTGGATGAGAAACAAAACATTTTGTTCTTCCTCAAGGAAAAAATTCCAGTTTTGAAAAAGCACCTTTGAGACAACTATGACCTGGATGTCTGAGAATCTCCGCAGACATCCCCTTTTGGGATCTTCTGACAAGCAAAGTCAACAGGAAAACCAGATTCACTTAACAACTGTGTTATTAACTTAACATGATTAAGTGTTTCACTCAACAACTGTGGCAGAAAAGGTCATATAAAATGGGATAAAACCTATTTAACAAATATCTCACTTAGGAACAAAAATTTTGTGCTCAATTGTGATCATAAGTCACGGACTATCTATATACATTTTCTTTAGATTTGATAAGCCTACTTTTGAAGTTATTTTTGTTGGTCTATGATCATAATAAAAACCTGATTGATTGATTAGTCATTGACAAAATGAGACTCTGGTGACCCTCCCTGGGCGGGCCCTCACATTAGGCAAAGAAAAAATGCTTAGCTCAGTTGGCTGTGACCATTGACGCAGCTATGTTTGCCAGAGAATATGCTCTACACTCCCTAAATTACAGTAGTTGGCTCTTCAGATGTGGTAGGGGTTGATTTACTTGGCCTGCCACTCTGTTTCTTTACAAGGAAAAAGGAAGTGCTTGGTCTTTCAGCTCAGTGGCAAAATGGCTTATCCCTGGAGTCTCCAGTGAGCTGAGTTTTCCTTGTTTCTTGACTTCCAGTATTCAACCTTTATGGAGTTTCTGAAAACTAGCAAGAGTTGTACAACTATTAAAGATGCATTTAAATCAGTGGCAGTATTAATGTCTCCCCAGCGACTCTCTTCCCTTTCTACCTGGCATTGCTTGTGTCATAAAACCAACAGTTTTAATTAATACAAAACTAAACAAAGACCACTTGTACTAATAGGTCATTTTTGGGGCATTGAAATAGGAACCCCAATCTTCTTCTTGCCTGCAACTTATTCTGTATAGGAATTTGTGTGGGCAGCCATGAGGCCATTTGTTCAGCTAATAAATGAAGCCCTGCATGGAAGTCCTAGAAATGTATGTATGTATTCCATTTATATACCCACCTATCTCACATTCTTGACTTATTTATTTGTCCATTTGTTAGGTTTATACGTTATTTTTCTCCAAGGAGTTCAAGGTACTGTAGATGGAACTCCCTCCTCCAATGTTTCCCCACTGCAACCCCACAATCTGTTTTCTTCCATATTGCCAATTCTACAGAGACATTTGCTACAACTTGATTACATCTCTTTTATTTAAATTTCTGGGTCACTATCTGTTAAGATGAATTTATTTCTTTGTATTAACATTAAAAATGAAATTATGTGTAAACTTTGCTAATGGCTGCTAATAATTCTTGTTATGGGATAGTTTTGTGTTCATTTATGGATTGTACTTTTATTGGTCAATGACTGAAATAAAATTCTGTTTCTCTGTCTTTAGCAACTTCCTTGGGGAGGGGGACAGGTTGAATGGAAAAAAAATCCTTCACTCAGGTGGGAACTGTAATCTGTGTCTCCTTGGTATTAGCCAAATGAGTGTCTTACCTTTAAGGTCATTACAACAATAAAAACATACAGAGCATTCCACATTATATCTCTGGAAAACTATATTTACAGTAAGTAATAAAACACACAAGGGATTTACAGGTAGCTTCCTTCTCTGTGTATGCTCATCAAATTCCTTCCTGTTTTTAGCTGTCCATATGTGCCCCAGAGACATATCTGAAAGTTGTTTCTGAATGTGCTTTTGAGAGACAAATTGTAGTTTGCTCAAACTGTAATTCAGTTTAAAGATAAAGGTGAACTGTGGTTTCCTTGAATCCTCAGCCTTTGAATTACCTCTTTCTTGGCTCAAAGGGAAGACTGAGCAATATGATTTCATACTACCATGGTTTAATTTGTTGTTTGAAAGTTGAGCTGTATTTCTCTTTTAAATATGATTGTTGTATTGATTCAATTATTATTTGAGGGATTTTGTTTTTATTTTACTCACATGCCCTGTTATTTGTATGATGCTATTATATTTTGGGTTTGTAAATGAATTATTTTAACTTGTATCTTACTTGCCTTTGACTGTTGTAAAGGATGATGGTGATGATTATATGTTTTTAAATTTGTCTGGCTGCTAGTTGTACTGAATTAGGAGGTTTTACTTCTATGAAAGGTGATATACTTTGATTTTAGGTAGCACTAGCAAACCTGCTTAAAACCCTGCATATTGAATAATTCTAAGAAAAGCCTCAAGGAAAAAAATCTACCTATCAATTGATTTTTAAAATATTTTGAAAGGATTTATTTTTTTTACATGTGTTCAGTCTAGTTTGTTTTTGTTTCACCTAAACAAGGTCTTTTAGCATTATATCTTGTTAAGTTTGATCAAAGTTAACCAAACATTTCTACTTGTAATGCCCTATGACTTCTTGCTTCTTCAGCATTAATTTGTTGATAATGCTAACCAGAAGATTTAATGACAAAGACTTGCATTTTAGATTGTAAATTTCTTGGGGCATCTATCATTTTGCATTTTATAAAGTGCTCTTGTATACAGATGGCACTATATAAATAGATGTGGGTGTGTTGTGTTCTGCCTGAATGAAAAAAAAAACCCTGTAGTAGTAAAATATGATGCCAATTATTCCCTGCCTTCTGGTAAATTAGAAGTAAATAGATTGTTGCAAAAACAGCACTTATTCATTACCTTTCAATAGAGAATAGAACAATTTAAAAAAACTGTCTTGCCTACTTGTTTTCCTTCTGTTCAGTTGTGTCCAATTCTTGGAGCTGCTTGGACCCTGCAGTTTTCTTGGCAAGCTTTTTAAGAAATGGTTTGTCATTGTCTATTTTCTAGGGCTAAGAGAAAGTGACTGACCCAAGGTCACTGGCATTGTGCCAAATGCGGGACTTAGAACTCACAGTCCCTGATTTCTAGGTTGACTCCATCCTTCTGAGGATGGTAAAATGAGGACCCAGATTGTTTGGGGCAATATGCTGACTCTGTAAACTACTTAGAGAGGGCTGCAAAGCACTATGAAGGGATATATAAGTAAGCACTACTGCTATTGCTATTGCTATTCTAGCTTGAGTAGCCCAAACTGGCTTTCTTCTGACTGATTACCATGATGTTAAAATAATTCAATGCTCTTTTGTCTAGAGCAACATAAATAACTTTGGAGCTACATAATAAAGAATAGAACTACTAAACCTCCTAGTTGTTTCCTTTAAATGGTGAGGTTTGTGATGTCAAAACCAAAAAAAACATATAGAAAAAACAAGACAGCAGCTTAATCACTTGCACCGCTGACCTTTCTTGCAAGAGGACATTGTAATATAGGCAAGTTTCTAGCTCTCTGAGTTGGCATGTTTGTTATTGCCACGTTGGGGTACATACTGATTTGTCATCTGGAAAAGACAGAAATGTTTTAAAAATATCACAAGAGTCTAGTGATGGATGCCTATTTACTCTGGAACTGAGTCACCCTCCTAGTCTGATTTTTCAAGATATGTTTTTGCCTTGGAATGAAGCTTTAATGATTTCTCATATGTTCCTGATTTTGGGAAAGATTCTTTATTTCCATGGATACTGAAAGTGTGTCCACTTTTTATCAGTAGCTAAATCCCCCAACAGGAAGGAAAAAACACGTGTTACCATGTTTAAGGATTTTTTTTTTCTTAATTCATGTTGCAAGATGTTTAGTTGCTGGTGCCAAGAAGGATTTTATAGCAAGTAACTCTGAGAAGCTGTCTAGAAAAGTCAAATTTGCTTGTGTTTACAAAATATATCTGATATTGATATATCAGGTGGAATTGCAAAATCTGTATTGATTTTTGTAAACTGCTTATCACATTAATTACAATAATAAATAGAAGAAAATTATTGTAGAAAAGAAACCGAATGGCTTGAGAATGTGCTATTTTTTTAATAAACTAGTTGTGTAATGCCTTGATAAGCATGCTCCAATATTGAAGATAACTTAAACCTATAGTTACTTATATTCGTTTGATTTAGATTTAGATTTTACACTACAAGTTTAATTATAATTTATTAAGAAAACTACAGTTCACTCTTCACACTAGTCACTGACTGCAGAAGCTAAGTTTGTATAACATATAAATTCAGATTGAAACACATCAAATTGTGCTGGATTTGTTTTATGAAGCAGACCAGTGAATCAAATCCTTGATCCATCTCACTCAATATGTTGCTGGCTGTAGCTCTCTGATATCCCAAGTCTTTTCCAATTAGTTTTCTGTAAGCTGCTTTAAGTGATAGGTATAAAATCTGTGTCTTTTTAATGTACACACCCTATCACTGATATCTGCACCTTTCTCTTTATTCTTCATGTCTTGTTTAAATGATTGGTTGGACCAGGTTTTTCTCAATTTAGTAAATAGCTTCTCCTTTTCCATTCAGTTGGGTAAAACGTAAAGTTTCTTTTAAGTTGAGCTGAATTCATGAGTTCATGAACATATACTATCTGAATTGATGATTAAACAAGAAACATCTAAATTAGCCATGTCAGAAGTACAGAAAGGAATATACAACCAAGGTACAAAAACATGTTCAAATATTTCTGGGATTAAAAAGAATTCAATGTATTAAACCAGTCTGTTTTTCTTCACAGAAAGATCCAGACTACTTGAAGCTCTGGTTGGACAGTTTTGTTTCTAGCTATGAACAGTTTCTGGATGTGGACTTTGAAAAACTACCCACTCGGTATGTTGAAATAGATCTTATTTGATCTGATATATAACATGACTAAATACATATACAAATATTTGTGATAATACTTTTATCAATTATATTATGCAAACACATACTGTAATGAAAGCACAAATCAGAGTGAAGAATTCAGCACATCTTTTTTTTCTGATGGTCAACTCTTAAATCCTGATAATATGTATAAAATATATAATGTCCCCCACATTTTGTGCTTTTTAAATTTTTTCCTCACCATTTAATGCTCTTTCTGGAAAATGCAAGCTAAGTCTATTCTTAAGTTCTAAGTCTAGTCTTAAGTCTATTATCTCTTTGAATCATATTTTATATTAACTTCTCTTGAAGAACTCATGCGAAAATGTGCCTCCACACACATATACATATAAACACACCATGATGTAAGTGGATTAGATCTGCAAGGTGGTGGATTAATATCATGATTGAATTGTACATATATACACATTGCCATATGTACAAAATGGGTAGAGCTTTTACCATGACCATGAACTTGGAGATTTTGACTCCTCCCTCCATGGACACTCATGCACACATGGAAATCTAAAATGTGAAGCAGCAGTAAATGGAACAATGCTGCCAAAATTTAAATCTTAGCTGCTGATTTTGCTATGCAGAAGACCTGAAGGAGAGCAAGGCTTTTGGTTAGTTGCCAAATTTAGTTGGGGAGGGGTTGCACATGTGCATCAATGTACTATCCTCAGATTTGAATATATGAATGACAGCTCATGGCCCCCTGTATGTTGATCCTGATGCACACAAAATGCACAAACATCACATAGCCTGAATACCTAAGCTGCTGTTCTCCTCCAAAGTATACTTGGAACCTGACACACAAAAGTTCCAGTCCGTTTCATCTCATACCTTACAGGTCAACTGTCAGCAAAATGATCAAAATCAGCAGTGCCCCAAGGTAAAGTTGTGGTATTAATCAACTTTATTTTACATTAGGATATTCTTCCTTTGTTCCACGCTGGTATTTCTTATCCTAGTTTACATTTTTCAAAATGGGTTTTGAGCTGTTAAATTATAGAGTCAAGTAAACATTCTTGTTTGCTCTAAACCAGGAAATGACCTTGGAATGTGCTTTTTGAATGTACTTACTTAGCCTAAGATAATGCATTCTCTTAGCAGAATGAATTCTTTGTGTGGTTGTTCAAAGGTCAGTCCTTGTGGTCTCTAGTGGAGCTTATTCATTGGTAAAGACATGGAGTTGTATGGTAGTTTGGACAGAAGTCTGGTCCCCAGTAGAGTGATCAGGAATGTCCTCAAATGCAGCACAACAGTAGTCCAGCTACACAGGGAGTGTCTGAGACCATGAAGTCTTAACTCTAAAATTACCAGTTTGCATCACTGAATATCAGAGTGTAGAATCATAGTCTGATAATCATGGCTGGATTTTCATTGACTCAAGTTTGACTCAGATTGACTCAAGTGAAAACAGGATACTGAACGTAGAATGAAGATTAGTAATATTTTGCTGAGGGAACTCCTTCTGTTAGCACAACCAAAAGAGGGTAAATTCTTTGAATCAACATTAGAAATTGGACTGAACAGAGCATTTGGTGGATTGTTACTTACAGTCTCCTGGTCACAGAATTCTTCAGTTGTACCACAATACTAATTTTAACATATTATTAAAACAATAGTAATTTTGAAGATCTACAAATCAGTTTGGATGCTTACTGTATGGTTGATACCTTTTCAATTAAGTTTGCATTGTTTTAT
This sequence comes from Oxyrhabdium leporinum, assembly GCA_032468155.1. Lineage (NCBI taxonomy): Eukaryota > Metazoa > Chordata > Lepidosauria > Squamata > Cyclocoridae > Oxyrhabdium > Oxyrhabdium leporinum. The sequence continues at coordinate 119,564 of JANHFL010001661.1, read as the reverse complement.
CATTTCTTAACTAATAGTGTTTTTAGGTATCAGCATAACAAAATATTAAAAGGGAAAAAGTATGTAAGATGTAGATCTGATTAGCAGCAATGCTGTTAAGTGTTCAGTATAAAATCTAGAGTTTTAACATTTTATGGGATGTATTTTTCAATTAAAGGTGCTACCATTTTAGTATTCAGTTATACTGAGAATGACATATTTTGGAATATATCACCCCATATTGGTGATGCATTTTTATAACAGTGGTAAAATACTGCATTTAAAAATAGATTTGAAATGGAGGACGTAGATTGCTAAAAATGATTGTGTATTTTTAAAAATAATACTGGGGACCTGGTAATCTCTTTTTCATATATAACAGGTGCAATATTTTATAAAGGCAAATGGAGAGTTATCAAATAAATCAGTTCCATAGGTATAGGATGAGGTTTACTTGATTTGGGAAATAATATATGTATGAAGGATCTAGAAATTATAGTTGACCACAAGTTGATAATGGGTTGGCTATGTGAATGGATTGGGTAAAGGCAATTTTAGGTTTCATCAGTAGAAGCAAAGTTCCCAAAATATGGAAAGCAACGGTTCCACTATATTCTTCATTAGTCAGATCTCCACCTTACTGTGTTTAATTTAAAGCACCACACCTTAATATTTAAAGAAACTGAAACAAGTGCAAGGAAGAACAAGGAGGTACAGAAGGAACTGTTGATCCTTGAGCAAAGATGATTGGGAGGATATTACAGCACTTGTTAAGCAACTGAAGGAATGTAACAGAGAAGAAGATCCTGTTCTTTTTTCATCCCGGAATGCAGGATGTAGAACAATCTTAAATTACAGAAGATTCCAGTTGAAGAGTTGAAGAAACTTTCTAATAGTAAGAGTGATTCAACAGGGGAACTAGCTATGAAAGGAGATAATGAACTTCTGTCAGTGGACAATTTAAGTAGGGGCTAAACAGCTGCCCATCAAAAATATTTTGAGTTTGGAGACTGTCCTAGGAAGGGGCAGGACTGAGTGGCTCAACGGTTCCCTTGTAGGTCTAGGATTCTGTGAAGTTATTCTTGGCCATTACTTTTGAAAAGCATACAATGAAGCCAATTGACTTAAGGGCACCCTGTCTTGTAGGCATTCTCCTAATATTTTTTTCTCACCCAATTTTTTTTCAAGGTAACTGAAAAAAATAAGGCTGTGTTATATTACAAGAAGAATGTTATTCATTGGGAAGGTGCAGGCTTGTAAGGAATGTATAGACCAAAATCATTCATGGTGCTTTGCTTCTCTTTTGAGGAAAAGCCAAGCACTCTATATTACAATCAGTCTTTTGGCAGCTGTGCTGGTGCAACATGAAAGATTAATCTCCTCTCCTCTGTTCTATGTTCCAAAGTTCCTTTGACATGTTGTTTTATTTATATCTGAAAAGGTAAAAACCTTCCTATCTGGTGCAAATCTGTTTGCCTAACTGCAGGGGAAGTTTTTCTATTGGGAAGTAAATAAGAATATGTCAAGTTCTTTTTTCTAATTACTGTGTTAAACAGTAGGCGTGGCAGCTATTAAGGTGACTCTTAATAGGTGACGGTTATCTCAGTTTCGGAATCTGATTCCATATAAAACAATCAGAGAAATGCAGTAATCCACAGCAAGCTTTTTGTTTAGAGGTTAGCTAATCACAAGGAATCTGGTGTTATAATTTAATTGCACTGAATTACCATGTAGGTCTGGAGTCAGTGGGGAAAAACATTGAGGAAAATCTTGAGATGAATAATAGAAGAACTATGCAATAGTGAAATAATTTCTGTAATTATTTTCTGTTTCTGCAATCCTTAATGTATTTCCAGTCTTCAAATGTGCTTAAGTTTGAGTATTATTATCATTATTATTTTTACGTATACCACTGTTAGGAATATGACAGGTGGTTTAGCATTGAGAAACTGGAACTTTTTGCCAAAGAATATTAAAATAAATATCTACAATACTGTTAAAAAATCAAGCACCTGGTATGGAGGAAAAACTGGAATTCCGACAAAAAATACCCCCTCTATCCCCTGCTAAGTCATACAAGTTCTCTGCTTTTCTCTTTGACTGGGTTTCCAAATCTGAAATATAAAGTTTAAAAACATACCATTGTGAATACCAGCTGGAATTCACAGTTCTTCAGAGTCTCAACCTAATTCTAGGCGCGTCAATCAAGTCTTTACTTTAAATGAGGTCCGACTTGTGTTCTATCATGCTTTACTTTGGTTTAGCTTTTCTTGTAAAGCATAGAAGGGTGGGAGCCGGCCTCCCTTCGGGGGGAAAGCTGCTGTTCGATGAGGTTGCCACTAAGGTCATATTCTGGACCCCAACTTTTTTTAATCTCTTGAGAGACCTTGTCATGCAGGCAGATTCTACCTGGAGAAAATAGTGCCATAGCTAAGAAGGTCCAAAACTACAATTATGTCAATGACTGCTGCTTTTTGCCTCTCATATTTAATGACTTTATTTTAGGGTGGATGACATTCCCCCTGGAATATCTCTGCTTCCTGATAACATTCTTCAGGTTTTGAGGCTCCAGCTGCTGCACTGTGTCCAGAAATTATCAGAAGGGTTGGAAGAGCCACAACAAGCACTGACACTTCTCCTAGTCAAGTTTTTCATCATTCTTTGCAGGTATCTTTTTTCACCTAAGTGTCTTTTCAAAATACAGGGAGTGTCAAGAAAAAGAACCCTGATATATCCTATTTCCATTACTTTTCTTTTGATTTTTTTGCTTACTGATTTCCGAGTGTACCTGCTCAAGTGCTCTTTTCTTTCTGTATTCTTCCCATTTTTTCTCCCCTCAATCTCTTTTTGTCTCTTGGAAGTATAGCATCAAATTAGTCTGGGAGTTACAACATTGGCTATAGCTATGGTAACTGAATTCACATTATCAAAATTGCTATGCTTTTATCTGGTTTGTATATTTGTTGTTTTGTTTTTATATTGTGAATTGCCCAAGTTGATGAGAAACTGGCTGTGTCCAATCAAAATAAATATTTTAAAAATCATGTTCAGTCATGATTTGATTTATCTGTGGGTTGTTGAAGAAGGCATAATTGTAACTAACTCGTATTAACTCATGTGAAGCCATAAGCTTTTGAAGCTAAAGTGATATATCATTCTAAGCCAGAAGTAACCATATTATAGTTAGCATAATATGTGGCTTTAGCTATTGAAAATATAACTGGTCATTCTGATATTAACACATTTGCTATATCAAGTCTAAGCTTACATATTGTCATTGTCCAGATCCATATACTTTACTACTCTGAATTATTTTGAGACTATATTACAAAGAAAAGTGGGATTTTAAAACATGTAGCATCTCATACTTGGCATTTTGGGATATTTAAACATTTGTGTAAGAATAACTTTGGAAATCTCTGTAGTTATTCCTCTCCATCAGTCCTCTTCTATCATACAGTTGCTTCACCTCTTACGTGTTTCATTCTGTTTCAGAAATTTAGATAATGTGGAAGAGATCGGGACTTGTTCCTATATTAACCATGTGATTACAATGACCACGCTCTACATTCAGCAGGTAAATGAATGTGCAATGGCCAGAAGGATGACCACAGTCTTTATTAGAACTCTAAAGGGGTTAAGCAGTGGGAACAAACTGAGGCTAAAGTTGATCCTCAGAATAGTCTGTTCACTTGGAAACCAAGCATTAAAACTGAAGTCAGCAATGATGTATATTTAGATATAGACAGGATATGTATTTCTACAATCATTGCTATGTTTCCTCTTTATTCTAGTTTGGTGCTTTCCTTTTTCACTACCTTCAGGGTTGGGATTTTGGAAAGGGGAGAGAGGAAAAGTATGTTTATTATTTTAAACTAAGCCCAAAAGCATTATTTCAGCACTTTATTTTTTATTTTTGTTGAAGGGCGTGATGTCATGGAGTGATTGAGATTTCATTATGCAATTTGTGTATTTTATTTATGATTTGTTAGATTATTGTTAGAGCTTCATGGGAAAAAAGTTGGAATATGAATCTATTAAATAATAATATTTAGCCAGCACATAGTGTGAGGACTGTGTACAACTTGAAAAATTGTTTATAATCCGCCACAGTTGCTGTTCTTATGCTTTGATATGCCAGTTAATTGGTGAGCTCCTGGAGTTTACTGTAATGCTGAGAAGAGCCTTTTGCAACTACATACATCTCAACAGCCTGTGAATCAAGTGACTGGCTGGCTGGCAGGGGACTCATTGAGATGGAGGTTGCCTAAATGTGTCTTTATCCTCCTTTTGATTGTACTCCACCAGATCATGACTAATGCGGGTCCTTAGGATCAAAACATTTGTCTGATTGTGTTATAGCTAAAAACAGAAAAGCAAAACTAGTAGGATTAAAACTTCTTCATTCTTATATATGTTCATAGTAATCATATGCCATGGGTTGGTTCACGTATAATTTGTGGTTTGTTTGAGCTAGGTTTGCTGAGCAAGCAACGTGGATACTTTTATACATAGGTAGCAAACTGAAGATGTACAGAATGTTTTTAATTCAAACCATTAAAATGTTTGTAAAACACTCTAAAGTATTGATGAAAAACTTGTTTATTCTTTAGCTAAAGACTAAAACAAAAGAGAAAGACGTGGCAGATCAAACATCTATAGAAGAGTTTGTGCGACACGCGCTGGCTTTTTGTGAAAGCCTTTATGATCCATATAGGAATTGGAGGCAAAGAATTGCAGGGTATGTGAGAATATTATATTAACACTCTGTTCTTGTTATTTTAAATATCTCTTTAAAATAAAGATGCAAAATATATAATCCCACAAAATGTAGTGCTAAATAGAAAGTATATTAATTAGATAAAAGGATTGGGGCCTCATGTAATCCTGCCCGTCAAATTGCCTACACTTGTGACATGCTACCAGAATACAATATAAGCCTGCCAGTCAGATGTATCATTATCCATCACAGGAGAGACTGAATGAGAGGCTGCACTCAGTTTATTCTATTAAGGAGATTAGATGGACCTCATCTTTCTTTAAATTTGAACAGATTATGTCATAAAATACTCAAGTTTCTATCTGATGCTGCACTCAGATATTCAGACTGGAAAATAATGGTTACCCATTTTGGAATAAGACAGGATGTTAAACAATAAATTAAAACAATGTTTTATTCTGGCTTCTTTTAAAATGTTTAAAATAGAAGAAGGGAGTACTAATCATAAAATTGCAACAAAAGGCAGAGTATAAATCAAATCAAATCAAAGAAATCAATTAAATTTTTCCTTGTTTGATTGCTCACATCCTGAAGATTCTATAGGAAAAGGCTCCTTTTGGATCTGGGCTTTTAAAAAGGAGATGTATTCATACAGGTATCATCACAGCTACAGGAGTTCGGGTAATATTTTTTTATCATCCGGAAGAAGCCATCACTTCTAGGAGATGGAAAGATTAGTAAAGCCCATTGGTTTTGTGAACACTGTGGTTTCTCTTTATCTTTATGTGAATGAGATCAGATATATTTGTAAAAGTTGCACTGTTAAAGCCAGATTTCCTTAAAGTTTATGTTTTTTGGCTTGATGCAAAAATAAAAACAACCCAAGGGCTATTTTAAGAATGCCACGTGAAATAAATGTTATACAGAATCAATGTATTATTAATGAACCTGTGTTTTGTTATAACTAACATTTGTTTTGAAGCTTTATTATAAATGAATATGATTTTTCTCTCTCAATATACTGTAGGCATATTCTGAGCACAGTTGAAAAAAGTAGACAAAAATACAAACCAGCTTTACTCACAGTTGAATTTGTCCCTTTCTTTTACCGTAAGTATTATCAACAGCATGTTTAAACATACTCATCTTTGGAGGAGTGAACTTAGTGATTCCAAGGTCCTTTTCCCCTAAGAATGCCTGATAAATGTAAAGGCCCCCTACTTGCTTTCTGAGGCTGAATGAAGTGGGTTGCTTTGTTTGCTTGTTTTTTTGTTCCAAGCATCACCATCTTACCACCCTTACTCATCTTTGAAAGCCTGTTTTTTTTCAGACTTTTTTTCAGTGCCTAATGT
>JANHFL010001661.1:93026-113413 GCA_032468155.1 Oxyrhabdium leporinum | reverse complement strand
GTGCTCTCTGAACTTGGTTTAGCTCAGAGAGCACCAAGGACCCTGCTGTTCAACCCTGAGCTACAATTATTCTCTTCTATCAGTAATTTGAAAATTAAATTAAGCAATTTAAAGACATTATTGACCCAGATGCATTCTGGATAACAAAGCTGCATTTTCAAAAGTGCATTATCCTGGGATGAGTGCAATAGAAAGTATCTTGCCCAAGCCTCCTCTACTTCTGGTGGGGTCCTGGGATACATCACAGCTCACATCCATCTGTATGTGGCATCATTTTTTGAGAGCTCACAAGAGGTGCCGCAGAAACTTGCCTGCATATGAATCATAAATGTCGCGTGTCTTTTATTTTCTCTCTTAATGGATCTGTCATGAGTCACAGATTTGCAACTGGCTTAATTGCTCTTTTTTTAATTAAAACACCTTAGATCTGAAATAGGTGCTACCAAGAACAGTGGTTTTTCACGAAGTGTGAAGAAGACTCATCATCTAAAACTCAGAATCCAGGGTAGCAGTCCTTTAAACATTGTGGAAAATGTTGCAAAAATGACTGTCACAAGTTATTGGCACAGTAATAACAGCACTTTTTGAAAGTAATTGAGTATGCTACATTTCTTCCTTTGAAATCAAGTTTGAAATGTACGACCCATGAATTTTTGGGGGGAAACCTGTAACCACTGTTGAAGTTGGGATGTAGCTTACAAAAGGCAAAAAAATATGAATGTTATTTTTATTATTTAAGAGTTAAAATCCCTTTCAGCATTAATGTGGAACTCCCTGTGTGTTTAACTTGCACAGTTAAGCTCTTGAATGCTCTTTTGTTTCAAAACTTGTTTTGCATTTGATTACACCTCTCTCTTGAAGATTAAATGGTGACTTTTTAACAGTGCAGGCTTCTGCCATTACTGGGAACGTCTCAGGATGCTAATTCCAAAGAAAATAATCTGTGGTAGTTTTGGCAGCAGCTAGGTTATGGGTCAAGCTATTGCTATGGCAACAATTTCCAGGTTAATGTTTATTACTAGGCAAAAATTCTTTAGGTGAGTTGTAATTGCCTTCTATGAGGTAAGATTTAAGTTTAGATACAGTATAATGATTTTTTTAGTGGCAATTTGAGGCAACATCCAGTTTGGCCATAAAACATTAAAAATATCATCTCAAAAATAATATGAGGAATTAAGACTATTTAAGATACCTTATTATGTTAAGCATATTTTATTTAAATATCCTTTGAATGGTTTTATCACTTTGTTTGATACCCTCCTGATTTTGGTACACAATTTCCACAATCCCTGGCCACTGAACAGGGTAGCAGGGCCTGTTGGGAATCCAAAGCATCTAAATGATACCATTTTGCTTCCCCCTGGATTATGTCCTTCTGCCAGACTGATGTGACCCCCCCTTTCATTTTCAGTAGGGATCTGAATAAGCATCTGGAGTCTTTTGCTTTGGTTCCAAACTAACTGCATGTTTCAGTGTGAATTTAAAACCAGATAGTCTTAGCTACAATTAGGGGAGAAAGACATCTCTAATTTATAATGGTGGCCTGATAAACACGATTCAGTTATATTTTACTAAGCTATGGTTAAAAGTGACTTCTTGTGTGAGAGAGTAGACCTGAAGCTCACTGCACCTCATTTTTATATTTCATTCAGCATTGAGAAAATTGGGCCAATGTCTTACAATATTAATCTGAATATTAGCTAGTCAAACTACTCTTAATACTTAACATAATCTTATTTTCCAAACTTACCTAGTATAGTCAAGGTGCATTTCACTGTTTGATTTAAAAAAAACCATGTTGTGTAAGCTGCCAGTAGAATGAGCAGGAATCTCTCTTGCAGGATGAGATGGCCAAGCTCAACCTTATCTCTTAGCTTTTTGGTTGTGCTTGCTTTGCCCAGTTAGGGAGGATTGGATTCCCATATATTTGTGGCTGCAGTGTAGGATGAAAGGCTGCAATCTGTAATTCCTTCTCTGGTAGTGATTTTTGTGAGCTGAACGTTCATACACAAGGAATTTATTATTTGCTTTCAGAATGTTTTCAAGAAAGTGAGCATCTCAAAGAGAGCCTCAAATGTTGTCTCTTACATCTCTTTGGAGCTATTGTGGCTGGTGGGCAGGTGAGAAAATGTTAATATCCTTTTCTTAATCATTGGGATATGGGACTTATATCTTTATTGCATCATCACTTTGTGGCCTGTGTTTATGAACACTTTCCAAGAGTGAAGAATTTGGAGTAGAAATAAGCTACCGTACTTATGACAAGGTGGAGTGTAATTGTTGTTTTATGGGACAGACTGTAGTTCAGAGGTAAAATGCACTCATGCTCCTTTAATATCTTGAGAAAGATCCTTTCCAATGGAGACAGAACTGAGCAGTGAAGATGAAAATGGTCCAACATGCTGTGATTGAACTCTGTGGTTGAAATCCCATGTGCTAATTGCTTAAAATAATAAAAGAGAGTCTATATCAGTCTGTCATATAATACTTGAGCACCACACTTTTCTTTCCTCTTGCTTGAATTTATGATATAGCAGCTGAAACTATTCTGAAGAAAGGTAAGAAAAACATAGATATATTGTATGCATGCTAGAATTCAAAGATGTTTTGGTTTAAAATCATATTTTTTAATCTTGTTTTTCTCATCAGGACTCAGTTTAACATTAAAGCAGTGCTACTTAAGATCTTCTAGTAGTGAAACTGACTCTTTTCCATTTTTCTTATGCAATCTGATTTCATCCAGTTGCAAAGATGTATAATTAATGAACATCTGTTATAAATAGCTTGTCCTAAAAGATGGTTAGGCTGAGACAATATCTTAAGTAAATAAAATAGTGCCATTAGGCTCAAAGAGAAAGAACGTATTCTTTTTCCTGAGATTGATGAGCATAATGCACTGGAACCAAAGTAGTGTAAAGATACGTGCAATTTTCTGTTAAGAATTTTTCTACAAGAATAAGACTGAAAATGTAACACTTCTGACCAATACTTATCATAGTGGAAAGCATTTCAGCTATGGGAACATGGGAAACTGACTTTATATTGGGCTACACTAGTTAGGCAGTCTACATGTGTTTTATTTTCTTTAACTTTAAAGATTAAAGCTTTCTTCTGACCCTTAGTGCTTGTGTATGTGTGTGTGTGCATGTGAGCAATTGTACCACATGACTCAGTAGGCACAAGGAATTTTGGGAATCTTTTGTAAGTTTTTTCTTTCTTTTGTGATTGTGTTTTCTTAACAGTTAACATGCTATGCAATTTATGCTTCATTTCCTACACACAAGTAGCAAAACCATTGCCTCTGCTTGGCAATTATCACCAAATTTTGATGGCATGAAATTCTAGGAAATCTGAGCATGTTTGATAGTTAGGGTGAAACACAAAACACATCTTTAATAAGTTCTTATGTGATTCCACTAGCAAAGGAAAAAAATACTTCGGTATCCAACCACAAGGTTAACTTAACTTGCTGTTTTTGTCCAAGTCACATGATTTCAAACTTGTTTCATGTGTCTACTTATACTTCTTAAAAAGAAATGGTTCCTATTATTTTGATAGTGAAGAAGTTTTATTTTTAACTTTAGAGAAATGCTCTTCAAGCCATCTCTCCTGCCACCATGGAAGTCTTGATGCGCGTCCTGGCAGATTGTGATATGTGGGATAACAGAGACCCAGATGACATGAGCAGGAAGGCTGAGCTGACATTGAAGTGCCTGACGGAAGTGGTGCACATTCTTCTCGCTAGTAGTTCAGACCAGCGGCAAGTGGAAACCAGCACCATACTGGAGAACTATTTCAAGCTGCTGAACTCGGATCATGAGGCTTTGCCCAACTCAAGAAGGTCCCGTCAGTGGGAAAGCAGGTTCATTGCACTGCAGATTCAAATGCTGAGTGAGTAACAGGATCCTTTGGGGAGGAGAACAGCAGGCAGGATGAGATGCTAGAACCACATGTATGTCAGTAGGAAATGGGGCCCTGACCGTTTCATTCTCTCTGTGTGGCTTTTACGATGGGACCGCTTTTGAAATAAAACTGTGCCAGGATAAGAATCAGTTTGAAATATAGAGCCACAAGCAACATTGAGCAGCTGAAATGTTCATAGCTACAATAAAATGACAGTTCTTCAGTAATCATTTCTCTGATTTTCAGAGGACATGCCATCTGCAGGGATATGTAGACCTCTGCACACAGCTCTTTTTAAAAAACAACAACAACTAGGTGACCAATTAAAGTAGAAACTTGTTTTAATTGTGTTGTCTGGGCAGGAATTAGAAGCCAGAATCATAAACTAGGGTTTGTCCTTGGTTTATGATTTCTAGCTTATTAGGGAACATTACTAGTGAGAGGAACCAAATGGTATGTTGTGTTCAAGGATGTTAGCACTCTACGGTGATGACTGACCATTCCATGCCAATGCTGCAAGTGTCTCTTTCATGAACTTCAGCTAATGCCCGTGACTGAGGAGTGAGTGCAATTTCTATCTAAATATCCCTAGAGTGGCTTACTGGAACCAAATTGCAAGAACTGTAATCAGCTATTCTTTGTCCAGTTTACTCAGAAGAGGCAAATAGGACACCTATTCTGTAGGCAGAAAGATTCCCCACAGACATTTAACAATTGTTTGACAGGCCTTAAGGATTTCATTGAATTGTATTCTTGCACTTCTTTAAAGTAGTGATATGGAGAAGGCAGCTACAGTTGATGGCTATTTCCTTTTCCTTGGCATGATTTGCAGAATAAAGAAAGTTCAGGAGAATGAGTGTCCTTCAGCTACCTCTTTCTGGCTTCTATTTGTATTGGCCAGAAATTGCATTAGATCTGCTGTTAGAGCGTTAACAGGGAATCCCAGATACTTAACAGTTCCTTCTACTGCTTCTGGGCCTGTCCCTAATAAACATTAGTCTGGTTCTTCTGTTTATTCTGACTGACTTTCTAGAGATTTCAAAGGAGAGATATGCAAGCTTCTATCATTCATGTTGTTGTTGTTTAGATTTCTGGCCTTGAAATCTAAAAAAAAGGAACAACATACATAGGGATGTCACTGCGTGTGTGAGGTAATTTGACATGAGAGAAAATGACATGTCCAGAATCATCCAATGAACTCCAAGGTCAAGTGTAGGACTGTCATTTCTAGGCTACAAAATGTGTAGGACTATTAGATGTCAGCAGATTGATACAGAAACTGAAAAAAAATTATTTGCAGTTCCCTTTCATTAACCCTAATCAGATGGAGGTTTGAAGCTGACTTTCCCTGTGACCAGTTTAATATTGTGTTACTTCTGCTAAATAATCAAAAAAATAGGTCAATGTTTTTTTTAAAAGGCAGGTAGTTTGATGCTGTGTGCTGTTGTGAATCAACTATATATATATATATATTTATTAATTGTATTGTTAGTAAACAAACTGTTTTAAAAGTACAATTTCATATTGGTGGTAGGAAGAATTGTATATGCATTCCTTACTTTTATAAAAATACATATGCTTACATATGAAATATTACTCCTACATAATGAGCTACTGCCTTTATGTCCCAATTTGGCTTCTTTGAGCCATCTGATTGTCCAATGTAAGAGATGAAGATATATCTTTCTGATCCATTAGAGTTTTTTCAAAAGTTTAACATAATTTTAATGGTAAAAAGTATGGTATTTCCTGCTTTTCTTTTTTTCTAACAAATTATTTCTATTCCTTTGGAGGGAGACTAAAGCAATGTAATTATTTTAAGATATGATTTCTTCCTCATTGATATTTAGTTTTTCTCTTTTTAAGATGCAATCACTGCTATGTTGGACTGCACAGATCGGCCTGTTCTGCAAGCCATTTTTCTTAATAGTAATTGCTTTGAGCATCTCATTAGACTGCTGCAGAATTGCAAGGTAAACAAAAGATAGTAAGAAATATATTCATAGTCTTTTGAACATGCATTTGATTACAGTTTTAACAGAACCATTTCAGTTATATTCTAGGAGAAAATCTGATTATTAAATTTAGTTCAAAGAGTGGATCCAGCTTACTTCTATGGTGACCTAGTTTTAAATAGTTTTTCAGAGGAGTGTCTTGTCCTTATAGTACCAGTAGCAGGGAAGAGTATGAGTAATAAAGTCTTCTCACAAAGGATTCCTTCCTGATATATCCTTTTTATTTAACCGCAACGCTATATGAATTGAGACAACCTTAGAATTGCACTACAGTTGTAGTGGGAATTACATAGGTTGAAGCCTAGTTCATCTAGAAGTCATCCAATTGGACAAAACATGGATAATGGTGACATGGGTATTAATATTGGAGAAAAGAAGAAAGGAGAAGAATACGTAGCAAGATTTCCTGTCTGAAAACCTGGAGAGGCACTGGCAGACAATGAAGACCATGCAAAGATCTTACAACTAGAGGACTAGGATTGTACAGAATTTCAGATTTGAGGAGAAAAAAGTACTAAGTGCCTTGGCACCCACATTATTCTATAGGCAGTTCCTTTAGTGAAATGCATCTTTTCCTGGGATCATACTATAGCCATGGAAGACAACTATGCAATTCCAGGAAAAGATGCAGCTGCTTTATGGAATTACAGACAAATGCTGCAGAAGCACATTCAAATACATGCTAATGGCTGACACAGGGAGGGAAAAGTGACTTGTATCAAGAGATTGTTAATTTGTCCCCCACACTATGTGGAAAGATCGATGATCAAGTACCATATCTGACTCTGCATAGTACAGACAAATGGCATCATTTTTGTGGCCCTCCAGGGTCCTTTTAGAGAAATTGGGGCCAAATTTTCACCCTGCCAGGGGAGCATTTTGTTTGTTGAACTTAAATTCCAAAGGATCTTCTTAAATGGAGAGTCGAAGTTGCAATTTGGATTTTCTAATAAATTAGGAACTTCAGCTCTTTGTCATCTTAATATTGTTCTCACTCAATAGGGCTTACCTATGGGCAGACATGAATAACTCTGGGCTTAATTTTATTTTGTGTGAAAAAAAATATTTCTTTTTGCCTTCACAATATAGTCAGTTCTGATATGGAATCCATTATCCATCATGAAATGAAAACCATAGTTTATTTCAGCATTTTATTAACGGTGTCATTATTTTTGCAGTGTTTATGAATTTGTTCAATCTAATGCAGCTAACTGAATTTAACATTAGAGTTAATCAGATAATGACACCCTATAATTAGCTCCCTTGTGGTTTAGGGTTTTACTTCAAAAATCTTTGTTAAATATGTGTTTTGCTGCACAATTGCATATATATATATATATATACAGTAAGGGACTGGGGTGAACATCTATAGGTTAGTCATGCTTCATATCCATGTTGCATTTTGCACACGAGTAGGGGAATGGGGTGAATATCTTTTGATTAATCCATCTTCATAATCCATGTTACGTGGGTTTATTTTAACCCCAAATAGATCAAGGTTGGCCAGTCTTAGTTTGGAGATATTGAGAAACCATATTTATCTCTTCTTGGGTTTCTTCCTTGAAGAAAGGCAGCATGGTACTGGGTTTTTTTATGTGATGCCTATTGATTACATATGTCCAAATTTGACACATACCAGTGCTTCTAATTTCTCAGTCATTCCAGATAATCTAAATATGTCATAAGAATCATGCAGGTCATCTTACCAAAGCTTGCTAGTTTTGAGGCAAAATAATCTAACATCCCTTCCCTTTTCAGCCTCAACTATGGCTAGTACTTACATAATATCTTCCCATAACTAGGTTATGAAATAAAAAGTAACAGGGAATTGCAAATTCTCAATAGGAGGAAACTTTAAATGTGTATTAACTGTAAGTACAGCTGTAAACCTTAATTATGGTTGAGATCGCTAGAGGTGCAAAAATAATCTGTCAGAAAGGAAAGCTGTTGGAGAAAACCATTCTATGGACCATCTTTGCTGAAAACAATGACAATATTTTCCATTGACCTGCTGAATTTAGACATAGGACTTACCTGCAAGTTCGTTATTAATATATTGCTTGGAGGGACAGGGAAGAGGAGAAATGCCAGATTTTGGCACTTTTCTAACTCAATGGACCCTTTAGGACTGCCATCTCACATTTGCTTTTGCTGTGAGCTCATTTAGAAAAGAGCAACAATCCTAGAATTTTTTTCTTTGTGCAAAGAGAGCCCTTACAGTACGTGCTGTAAGTATTCTGGTAATTTGTATAGGTGCATACAACATGTAAGTTATGTTTTGTTTTAAGGTTATATTAAACATACATTTCAAAATATATTTCAAGTTGGCTGGATTCTGACAGAAGAAAACTGGAAGGGATTTAAATATTTCAACCATGGGAACAGTAGGAACTTGGAATAAACTTTCTCCTCCATTGTTTTTCATCCTAGTGCCATAAAAGTACTGGACTGATCTACGGTTTTATTTCAATGAAGATTTCTTTTACTTGTTTTAAAAAAATGCTGAGCTAATCTCACTAACATTCTTTCAGATAGCAACTAATCTCTCCTTAAGGTTAAAAAAAAAAGTCAGCCAGGCAGGCAAAATCAGTTAACAGATTTGCCCTGTCTTTAGTTCATAGCCTACCTCTCAGGCCAGTGTCATTAAGCCAGCAACCTGTTGTCCCCTGGCAACTGTGTTTTCCATATCCCATTAATTTGACATGGAGAGATGTCCCTGGCATTTATTCTCCAACTTTGGGTTGTCTAGATGTGTTAGACTACATCTCCTCTTTCTCATTACATGCTGATTGGGGACGATGAAGTTTGTTGCCCAATGTATCTAGGCCACTGCATTACCAATTTGGCAACTTTAAGATGTATGGACTTCAACTCTCAAATTCCTGGAGAATTCGGGGAACTGAGGTCCATACAACTTAAAGTTGCCAAATTTGGAATATACAGATATTGAGGTTAAAGAAAGCTATGAACTTATTACACCGGCTATGGTGAGCTAACTAACACTTCTGTTACCATTATTCTTATCTCCCATTTTAACAGCTATTTTTAAATGCTAACAATAAGGTGGCAGACAAGAATGAAAAAGACCATGCCAACAAATTGCTGGCAGAAATGAATCAGGAACAGGTATCTCCTGCGAGTTCCGTTCTGTTCTTAGCTGAAGTCAAGGTCCCCATGCAGGTGGTTATGAACTGTTTCCTGGACTTCACTTTGAATATGCTTCCTGAAAGAACTAGATGAGTTTTGACTTACTCACATGCAATATTCACACAATATTTATTATTTTAGTTAACCCAAAACCCATATGTTAAATCTAAATTTCATTGTGCTTCGAGATATGTGGTATCTAATCCATATAATACTCCATGTCTTTTTTTCTAAAACTGAGAAAAGTGAAGTCCAAGAATGAAATTCAAATTTGAAAACAATCAACTGGGTGATTCTTGTTTTTATTTTTATTTTTAGCTGTCCCTCCTTTCTTGACTCTTCCCCCCACTCTTTCATCTGTCTGTGCACTTTGGTGTAACAAGCTGTGGGGCTTTCTGGTATCTCTGGAATTTGATTTGAAATCTTGATTCTATTGCCAAAAAATCAGAGTTCATATTTCAATGGACAGTCTGAATCTGAGAGGGGAGACGTAATTGGTGGATTTATTTTTTAATGTTTCCTTTGATATTATGAAGAACTGAACAATGTCAGTTCTATATTTTTTTTGCTTCTTTAATAAAAGATATAGAGGCCTTAACATAAAGTTTGCATATAGTTAACAGTTAATGTAAACAGTGCATGTAAAGCTGCAATTCTTTTAAATGTAGTAGCAATCAAGCATAATAAATTATTGCATAAAAGTTAATTCTAATATATATATTTGTTCCGATGTATTGCACAGCAGATGAAATAGTCTTTATTTATTTTTCAGACTCACAAATTAACCAACAGATTTGAATGACAATATACAAATATATTTTAAACAGTAAAACTGTCTACCAATAAGATAAAGAAATCAAAAGACTTATAGTTCTTTTGAAAGGAAAGTACTGTGTGTGAGGCATGGGCTGTGAAGTGAAGATGTAATTTAAGTAAGAAATGCATGCACACTTTAATACTACCCCAACTATCCACTAAGACCAAACTGTTTCTCACCAACATGTGTGACAAAATTTGCTTGATAAGAAGCTCCAAGGATTTTCCTTTTTCATACCACCCTCTTGAGGTTGTCCATTTAAAGCATGAGGAAAAGCTGTCCATCAGATTGTCTTAAATGAGTACATGTGAAGGGTTCTCTTCTCCTTGAAATGGCTTCCCTTCTCTTGTGTCTTATTGCTTATAGGTTGCGGTGTCATAAAATCCAATTCTTTTTCTGGGTTGATGATTGGGAAGCATGGCAAGGAATATTTTTCTTCATTGTGGCACAAGAAGGGTGGGGTATGCCCATTGGAGTGTCAAATTTGTCGTTATATGCCTAATATGTGATATCTTTTTTGGTTTTTAGGTATTCCAGGGGCAGCTGGACCGTTTGGCAGTATCAGCTATTCAGGCTCTCACAGCGGTGATGTACAGCTCTCCAGCTGCCAAGGTCAGCATGGCTTTCTCAGAGCAGTTGGAATTCTTGTCTTTGGATAGCTCTTTTATTGTACTTGCTGAAATGATGAGGACTAACAGTAGTGCATATTATAGTTTGAAACAAAATACAGAAAGTGCAGCCAAGCAAATGCCAGTACAGTGAGGCAATGCTACTCAGGCAGATCTTACCATTTAGCAAAATGAAGGGGACTAGATTGGATGGTGGGTGTGGTAATTTTTAAATTATGAAGAAGTATTTTAACAAATCCAGCCCCTCAAGAAAAGATCTAGGTTATAACTTTTCATCTTAATATGATAGTATGCAAATGTCAGGCTGTGGTTTGTTTTATTCTTATATGGCAGCAGAGCATCTAACAATATGTTCTTCGCCTGTTCTTCACTTGTGGTGTCACTATATGTCAATGTTTTGCTTCACTGTCTTATTCTGCCACAGGATATTTACAGTTCAACTGATTGTCACTAGATCTTTTCTGGCAATCTCTCATCTTTCAGATAGCTTTTGCCTATCGCAACTTCATTTTGGCTAGATAGAATGTGTTATTTACGGTTTTGAAAAGTCCATTCAATGGCATTCCTCTGCAGAATATCTCTGTTCTTGCCCACTGAAGGAAGTTGAATCAATTGCCCATATCTTCTGATCCTGGCCTTTTTATTCTCTTGAGAACAAAGACCTGATCTCTCTTTTCTTGAAATATGTGGTGGAAACTTGGAACATAACATCCTTTCCCACCATCACTTAGTGGATAACTCAGCAATGACTTTCAAGGACCTAGTAAAAATTTTCCCAACTCCAATTGTATGGCAGCTCAGCTTTTCAACCCTGATATAGAATCTGATTATTTTACTATACTTATCTGGAGGTAATTCTTGACCATGTCAACCCTTTAGTTATTATAATGAGTGTTTGAATATCTCAGTAGCTGTTTATATAGCAAATTCATTTAACGAGTAAATATTTTTGCCATTTGAATTCTTTTGAACCCCTATTCCTGTAATCTAGTTTTTAAACTTTTTCCTTTGTTCCATACAACTTTCTTCGTCATTTTCTATCCTATTTGTATTTTTCATCTCTGAAAACATTTGTCAAGAAAGTACATTCCACTTTGGCTATTGACCATACTAAAAGTGGTTGCTATTACTATTATATTAACTACTGGGGGGAAATTTGGTTTTATATTGATTACTAAGGAAAAGCAAGTTGATTGAATTTTGATTCCATATATATTAAATTCCCTTAAAATTATGACAGGCTGACAAAGTTGTGAAAATGCACATATGGGAGCACATATATAAAGTATGCATGCTTATACTAGTGGAATTTGAATTGATCCTTATACATGTTTATTATTTGTTATGATAAACATTGCCTTTCTTAGCTATATGCTGCTAATATATACTGATGATTTTACTCTTTAGGAAGTGTTCAAGGAACGAATTGGTTATGCCCATATATTTGAAGTTCTAAAATCTATGGGTCAGCCTTCACAAGAATTACTTGAAGAACTTCTGAATATGGTGTGGTATTTTTCTTGTTTTGAATATACCGGTAATTTTAAATATAATACCTATGTTAAATTATTGCAGTCAAAACAACAGAGAATTTTCTGCATCTTTAAAGGTTAACAAGATTTAGTTTTTATACCTCCAAATTACGTTGACAAATTGCTTGAGATATAACCTACAGTTTGCATATGTACATACAGAGGAATAAGTTAAAATGACAACGTTAATTTGTTTTGCTAACTCATAATGCATACAAAATAGAAACAGGACTTGGTTGTGTCTCTTATCTTAGTTAGAGTTTGGATCTGCATAAGAATGTCCCTTATTGCTATTTAATTCCAGTTCTTTTCTTTTTTCTGTTTGATAGCTTTTATGAATTTGTAAAAGTATGTACTTATATGTAAACATATGTACTTTATATGCATAGGCATGTGTAAGTATTCTGCTCATTCAGGGCTCTTGTTAACAGTTAAATATTACACATTATCTAAACCTCTCTTACTTTATTGCAGAAGATAAAAAAATTAAATCATTTTAAAGGCGTACCAATATGTAAGCTTTGTAGAGAGTTAGACAATCCAATAATAGAGACCTGTCAAAGCTCAGCAAAAATTATTGCCGGAGAAAAATCAGTATATCTTTGAGGGGCCACAAGATTATTTACTGTATTGTGTCTTAAAAAATATTGTTGTTAAGCAGAGTTTCTACGTATGTCAAGTGCTTGCAGTAATCTTTAATTTGCTCTTCACCAAGGCGGTTGAAGGTGACCATGCATCAGTTGGAATGTTGGGCATAAGCAATGTTCAGCCTTTGTTGCTGCTAATCCAATGGCTTCCAGAGCTGGAGTTGCATGATCTCCAAATCTTCATTTCAAATTTGCTAAAGCGGATTTGCTGCATTAACAGGCAGAGTCGTGCAATTTGTGTCAACACAAACATGGTCATACGTATAATTGAAACACTCAACAAGCACCCTCAACTCCATGGAGCTTGTGCTGACAACCTGATTGCCCTCTTGGGTTCTTTGGGGAGCCTGTCAATGAGCTCTGAAGAACTGCATGAGCTGATTCAGCTGCTAAGGACTAAAGACTCAAAGCTGGCTCATCCATACGTCGTTCCTGTGATGCGTGCAATTCTTACAATGGCTCGAAAGCAAAACTTGGAGAATGCCTTGCAGTATTTTGACTTGTCCCATAGCATGGCAGGCATAGCAGTGCCTGCTATTCACAAGTGGCCAGGTTCTGCATTTGCTTTCAATGCATGGCTTTGCCTGGATCAACATCAAATGATTCCAGATGCTAGCATCAAGGGTGGCAAGAGGAAGCAACTTTACAGGTATGGCTTCCAGAATGGAAAGGTGAAGAACCAACCTAAGTTCAGTGACATTTCCTAGGTGGCCTAAATGATGAGTATATTTTTTGGTCTTACTAATTTTCTATGTGTATCCTATACTGCATTGTCCTAATCAAATATTATTGTTGTTTGAAACAAAGAAAACTAGCATTCTTCAAAGGATATCCCAAATAGCATACTCTGTGGTTACCAAAGTCAGGAGTGTCTAATGAATTCTTAATTAGTTTTCTAAGACCCCAAAAGTATAATGGTAATTGCAGTAGGTAATAATAAAAGTAAAAATAATGGCAACTTCAATGTATAAGGTCACCTAATAAAAATGACTTGCCCATACAGTGGATTAAAAGCATAATTAAAAATCTCCTAAACAACTCTAAATATGAGAATAATAATACATTGGGAAATACACAGAAAAATACAATCCCAAAAAACCATTCACGTGGAATAAAAAATTGGCCTGGTTAATTAAAAAATAATACAGGAAAATTGGCTAGAAGAAGAAATGGTGTTTTCATTTGTATTTTTTAACAGTTGTATCAATAAACAGTTGGGGGTGACATTTCTTAGAAAATATTTCTGAGTTATTTAAACCTATAGTATATACAAAGATATTATTATATGAGGATATATACGGATAATATACAGATATACATACTTCTACAAATTTCCAGTTTTGATTAAATTGCCAGAGGACGTATGTATTTATGTTCAATGGCATATTGTTTATAATAGAATGTTTGGAATTTAATATAGCATTACTGGAGATGAGTGCCACCTTCTGAAGTGGGAACATAATTTACTATATAGTTATGCATCTTAAAGCTGCTTTAAACCCACAGTTTCTGTGCCTTAAAATAAAATATTTTATAAAGAGAAATTATAGTGGTGCCTAAGGTTGGAATTATAAAGGTGTTACCTGCAACAAATTTATAGGAAGCAGGCAGTGAGGCCACCTTCTGAGGAAGCTGGATGTGCAGAATGGTAGGATCTCTGACAATCTGTTCCATAGCATAGTATCAGTGATGTGAATAATTGTGACAGCCCCCGCGCCCAAAAGAAGTTAAGTGTGACTATCTGAGAATAAAGATGCCCTATTCTCTAAACCAGGCTTAAAGAACTGTTGATCATTGGGCTTGGGTTTTGGCTATAAGGTGCAGAG
Organism: Oxyrhabdium leporinum; assembly: GCA_032468155.1. Lineage (NCBI taxonomy): Eukaryota > Metazoa > Chordata > Lepidosauria > Squamata > Cyclocoridae > Oxyrhabdium > Oxyrhabdium leporinum. The sequence continues at coordinate 98,897 of JANHFL010001661.1, read as the reverse complement.
GGCTGTGAGCGGGATGTTCAGAGCTCTTCTTCCTTGCAAACTCCATTATTGGTTTGTTAAGTGAGTTATGAATCTATGTATTTGTCTGTGGGTTAATGTCTTTCCACATTTTGCCTCTGGTGCTGCTGGTGATCTGCCTTCAGCTCCAGAGGAATCTGGTTCCTGAGAGCATGCCTGCTCAAAAAATTAATTCTTGGGTTCAGAAAAGGTTCCACCCCTGATGTGAATTAGTAAGTCTTTCTACTGTACCAAAGATCCAGGATGGGACTGGAAAGTATGTGTGTATGCGTACATTAATAGGTTTTGTGTGTGTATAGTTCATCACATTCCATGTCTTAAATCCTGTTTTTTCTCTGTAGCTTTTTTACAGCTAGTGGGATGGGATTTGAAGCGTTCATTACATGTTCTGGAATGCTAGTAGTTGCTGTATGTACAAAGAAGGAGTATGCTACTGTGATGTTATCAGACCATTGCTTCTATGATTCTCTTTGGGTAAGAGCAGATGTTCTGAGTTTTGTTCAGATATATAAGAGGGACTCAGTGGATGGGTTAGGTGCTATTAGCGTAGTTTAGACTATTTCTTTAAAGCAAAATGCAGATAGTCATTTTTCCTGCCCTCTTAATTTCTGTTTTGCCTTTTTCCTCTCTTGTCTTCTTTGATCATTGTACTAAGCTTAGACGTCTTCATTTAAGAATAACTTCCCTTAGCATCCAGACACTCATACCTTCCCAAATTGGATACAATAAAAATAGACTATGTGAAATGAAATTGAATGGGACTAGAATTGACTGATTGATTGGTTAATTACTTAATCAATAGGTCATCTGTCAAAGCAGAGAAGGGTTGCATGCACAGTCGCAGTGCTCCTGACTGCTTTTGCTTATTGAACCAAAATATGATGATCTACATGCCACTGTTCTGTACAACCTTTTCATTGTCTTTTCTGCTTATCACAAGTCTAGTCCAAATAATCCTAGTACATGATTCATAAATCATTATTCTGACTTGCATTAATCTTGACTTAAATGAGCCTGGGAAACAATTTTTGCAGAACATAGCTTTAATCTGAAATGTTCAGTGGTTCTTTGTAGTGGCCCATGTTCATTTAACTTAAGGTTATCAATATAAACAACCAGGAGAAAGAGATGCTTAAGGGATTTCGTGAAGGGCAAGGATACGAGATGAGTGCAGTAAGGGTATAGTTACAGAATTCCTGCCCATTTAGCCTGGGAAATGATACATCTGTACAAGAGCTCGGAATAAAATCAGGAACTATCTAGGCAGTCTGTTTTTTGCCCTTGAGGATTTGTTCTGCAGTTTCGTGGAATACTCTATGTACCCTTTAAATTTTCTCTCCTGCCGGTTTCAACGTTAGCCATTTTTACCAATCTAGACAACAATGTTCCCATTGCCAACATTTTACCTTCCTTCTTTCCCCCCAGATCCCATCTCCATAGTCAACCCTGTGATTGGGGTGTTCCCCAACATGCTGGGGATTTGAAAATCAGAGTACTAGCATGATCACTGAATTTCCTTTTCGAAGTTTGACAATGATTGAGTAAACGTTCCTTGGTGTAAAAGAAGAACATCAATTAGCACCTTGTAACTGTTCCATAGAAATGATGATGATTCCTTGCTTAAATAATTTTTCAACAGCACAATATATGCATTGTTCACCTGCCTGGGAAAAGGCCCTTTGGTCAAAGTCTTGTCTATATTTATGTAAATGGACAACAGAAAGTCTCAGCACCACTTAGATTTCCTGCCCTGAATGAAGTAAGTCTCTTCTTTGTTATTATTTGTATTTCTCCTTTTCCTTAGAGGCTTTTGCTGAAGTATCACCAACAAATATACATCTATCTGAACTTGCCACATAGGCTTTCTCCAGCTAAATAGTGAGCTAATTTGACATGTTCATGTCACCTCAAAGTAGGATGATCTCCTACAGAGACATTTCAGAATGATCACCAGTTTCTGTGTGACCTGAACAGGGACAAACTCTGTGTGCAACAGTGACAGCCTTTCAATATTTCTAGACTCAGCATAGGTAGAATCTTAATCTTTGAGACCCTGCAGTGTTTCTGCTAAGGCAATATATTACTTTCTCTTAAGTTTCTTAAACTTATGAATTTGCCAGGTTTGGTTTGCCAAAGTTATTTTTTTCCCGTGTTTTCATTGAAATACATATGCATGATTCTCCAAATGTTTATATTCTTTTCGGTTTTGTCTACCAGACAAATATATTTTATAATTTTTTGAAATATAATATATTTCATGAAATATTTCATGAACATGGGGGGTTTGTATAGCTTTATCAATAATATACTTTTAATGATAATATATATTGCAAAATTTGGAAAAGTAAGTGTCAAATGATAAATTTTAGTTCTTGTATTGTTCAAAACTACAAAATCGAGTAAGATCTCATTCAATGGTAAATTTTATCTTTTTCTGGTGGAGTTCTCTGTGTACGTGAATATCCTTGGTAGAAACTCCTACTTTCAGCTATTTTATCATCTGAGAAGTGACACAAGGCAACAGAACCCAGGAACCTGTTGGTCAAAGCCTGTTGGTTAAGATAGCTTTATTGAAATCCCCTTGATAGCCCTGGGTATATAGGCTAAGCTTTTCTTCTTTTTTAAAAAGTATTGACCAATTAATATCTTCACATTAGCAGCAACCTATCCAAACATCTCTTCTAGACATTGAGCCAAATTTCTTAATGTTTTCTCTAGAATTCTTGATAGACATTTATTTGGGGATATACAACTCGTGTTTATGTTGGATAATATTTATCTCCATGATCAGTTTTTCCCTTCTTCTGTGACCTATTTCCTTATTAATGAGAAACAAACAAAAAAATTTCTCATTTTCCAAATAAAATGACCCCAAATTTAAATTTAGCACATACGTCTATAATGTAATATGGCAGAAAGGAAGCTTGCAACCAAAACAGCTGTTTTTAAACACTGCCAGAAGAAAACACATGGGATCAAACAGCTGTTCTGGATTGAAATGAAATACGTTATACTAATGTTTTGTAGAAATAACTGGGACAGTTTGTCTATAAGTATAATTAATTCTTCTTTGCTTCCCCATCCACTTCATGTACAGTGTTTCCATCAGTTAGGTCCTAATAAAGAATAAAAGGATAAAAGATAAAAAGTGATGAGACTTTACAATAAATGACCATATTTATCAGAGAGAAGGTATCATATGTAGCATAAAATTAAGGAAAAAATAATTTCCAAAGCCGCGAAAATATCCATCGATCCATTCATCATATTTATATAGCTCTCACAAAATGTGACTCCGGGTAGCAAACAATTTAAAAAAACCATAAAATAAACAAATTAAAAACATTCCACAATTTAAAGATATCAATATTATTAAAAGACTAAAAGAGAGCATATTCAGTATAGCTGACATTGTAGCCACCTCGCTAGTTCACCATTCCTTGAGATTACCAAACCTGTTGACACAACCATGTTTTGAGGGACATCAGAATGGGGTAAGTCTCACCTTAGAAGGAATGATGTCCCACAGAGTGGATGCCATGACCACAAAGACTGGTGTCTTGGGACCTACCAGATGGAATTCCTTAACAAACAGGAATTAAAATGTCAACTATAATTTAAAGAAGCACGTTAAAATTACAGCTATCTCCCAATCAGGGGCAGGCATATTGTGGCTCCTAGAGTCCTTTTTTAGGTACCTTTAACCCTATTGCCCATGTATATGTGTGCTTATACAGACAACCCTTCTACCAGTCAGGCAAAAAGACTCTGGGTGCATACATACTTTATCTTTTTTAAACTCATTCTCTAGATTATATTGGCCACTTTAAATTTGAATGCATCCAACCTGATTTTAATTGTTCATCTCTTTTTTTCCACTGGGGAAAAAAATCTCTAGCCATTTACTTCTTGCTGCATTGGTTCAGCTGGTCAGAGAACAACTCTTCCTCCACCATCGCAAATCCCGGACCCACCTTTTTCATCCCCAATTATATCCCCTCGGACCTCATTTGGGGGGATCCTTGGAGCAGGCAGCTGGAGTGGCCTGTTGGGGAAATCAGAACTTATCACCAAGCTGATCTCCGCAGGAACTCAAGATAGCGAGTGGGGTTGCCCCACTTCTCTGGAAGGCCAGCTTGGCTCTGTTATTATATTCCATGAAGCCTTACAGCTATCTCACATCAAAGCCTTATATTTGACAGGTGAGCAATTTTGGTGGGAAATTAATTTTTCCCTGATTTTGTGAGTCAAAAAGTTATTTATATCCTTGTTTCTCTGATCTGACCATTGCTTTTCATAACTATTTCATATACAGTTGGGTGGGGGTTTTTGCCTTTTATGAAAAACAACTTCCCTTGATTTTTCCTCCTATGTTGCGTTCTGTTTTCTCACTACTTTACGGATTTAACCACCCACCCAATGCAATGTATATGTTCTAGTGTTCATTTTTAAAATCCTCCTTCAATTTCTTATTAAAAGGGAACCCTGGATAATCTTACCGACCTGTGTCTGACTCACATCTGTGACAGTATTGGGCTTAAACATTGTAAAGGCTTGCAGAGAATATTCATGTATCTCAGGGTGAAATGTAGAAGCATGAAGTGTATGTTGGATTGTTGAGCATCATGACTGCAATAATTCTGTTTTATTCCAAAAATAAGTGAAAAGTAGTGATGAATTCCCCCCACCCCTCTTGAGGAATGTTTTTAATTTTTTTTAAAGATTAAAATGAGTGATTGCTAAAAGTATTGCATGTTGATCCACTGCTTTTCTCTGTTTGGCTGAGAATTATGGGAGTTCACTACAGCTGCAAAATTCCAGATTACGAAATGCTAAATCTAAACAACCTGCAACTTGTCTATTAAGATAAGTATGTCCTTAGAAAGAAATGAAAGTCCCCATTTGGTTCAGAAAACAAGTTTGAAATGTTACCTGCAAACAGAAACATTGACTCACCTTTCTGTTGCCTCTGTGAATTGGTCTGCTGCTTTTAATGTGGAGAGAGTGTTTCAAACTTAATTTATTTGAAACAAGAGAGAATGTAATTAAAAATGTGACTGCAAACATAAAGTTCAATGTCTGTTTTCTGTATATTGAAGGTCCAAATTGTTTAACTCCTTGGAAATCCCAAGAATCTGAACTGGCAGATTTGCCCAGCAAAATACTTCTTCACTATGCTCCTAAGGTAGTATTCAACATATTTTTCATCTACCTGGTAAAAGTGATTTAGCATTAGAAGTAGAGAAGCTGGAGGAAGGTCATTTAACCTCCAGCTATTTGTCATGCTAACAAAGCAAAAAGTCCTCTCTTCTGAAGTAGAATTCCAGTTGCTAAGTATGAATGAAGGTCTAAAGCAGAATGAAGGTCTTTCCTACTTTGTGGCATGTTAAATACTTTCAATTTTTCAAATACTTTCAAATATTTAAAATTTTAAGCCTATCCACCTGTTACAAAAAATGTGAAAAACTTCATGCAGATCATCTACTGCAGTATATTTTTCAGACTTGTTGCTTTTAAATATAATACATACAGTGAAGACTGCCTTTTAAGCATAAAAAACAAAGGCATTCTTCAAAAGGAGTAGTAAGCAATAAAAATGGGGTGGACATTGCTTAACAATGTTTTCTAGCAGATTTGAAGCCAGTCAATCAATTTGGGATTGAATGTAACTAGGGTATGAATCTCTACTCCCTCTTTACTAGGATAAGTATTTACATAGCAACCACAGGTGTGTAACTGTCTGGCAAATGTATAGTTGATTGAATTAAGAGCAAAACTCCTTTCCTTCCTTCCTTCCTTCCTTCCTTCCTTCCTTCCTTCCTTCCTTCCTTCCTTCCTTCCTTCCTTCCTTCC
>JANHFL010001661.1:30525-81419 GCA_032468155.1 Oxyrhabdium leporinum | reverse complement strand
TCTCTCTCTCTCTCTCTCTCTCTCTCTCTCTCTCTCTCTCTCTCTCTCTCTCTCTCTCTCTCTGTCTCTCAGGGAGGAATAGCAACTTAGTGGAAAACATTCTATGGTTTTGCTCTTCCTACTATATTTGCTCTTCCTACTACATTTGCTTCTCCCTTCATCCTCACCAGGCAATCCCAGATGCAGGTCCTAGCTTCCTTGGTTCATCTTCCTTTTATTGCACTTTCCTTAATTTCTGGAGTTCTTTTCTTAAGAAGCTGTAGAAAGCATGCTTCTGGGAATATGGGGGAAAGCTCTGCAAAAAGCCCTAGCCAAATTGATATAAAGTTAATAACAATTCACGCCCTATTCATTTAAATGGAGCTTTTCTAAAAATGGTTATATTTAGTACTTGCAATGTAAATTACATGTTCATTTAACACTTCTCTGGCTATTGTTAGCATTAGTTTATAAGTCTTTAACATAAAGAATGATAAGTAGGTGTATAAGAAACTGAGAAAGTTACTTTATTGTATTTCATTCAGGAAACAAAAATAAATATAAAAACACAAAGCTTTTACAATGTATTATATTTGAATCCATGTTTTTGGTAGCTTTTGCAAATCCTACATTCCCAACAAGATTCAGCGCAACAGATTTCTCAGCAATTTGGGTGGCAGGAGACACTGGCTCGACTGTTCCTGAAAGAGCATGCTGATGTCAGGAATGGTGTGAGGGACACCAAAAGCGACTCTACTAAAGGAGATGATAAGCGTGCTTCTGCCAAAGACCATCAGCAGTGTCGTATTTCCAAGGCTGATGGGGAAGATGGTGCTAGTTTTGCATCTGTCCATGGTTCTTGTGATCAGTGGAGCTTAGAAGATGGCAGATCTATGACAGCGATGGAGGATACATCTGTGGGGGAGATGCCCTTTAGGCCTGAGGACCAGGAGGACTTGTGGCAGAAGAATCCACATTTAAGCTTAGACCTCTCAAGTGTTGACTCTTATGAATTAGGTGACAGTGGGAGCCAGATGGCTGATAGTCTGCCCAGTACCCCTTCTCCCATTGAGACTACAAAGACATTTTCTGGACAGCTTGACAAGGAACCAAATGCTGCAGAGGACCTGGTATTCGCTGCTGATTTTTCCTTATTTGAAATTCATGAGGTACTAAAAGATACTCTTGCTGGGTTGTGCTTCTTTTTAAAAAAATAACATGAAACAGTCAGAATTTAGTGAGATATCCTTAGTGTATGTAAATGCACACTTGATGCTCCTGCTTCTTTCCCAAGTCTGGCTGTTATCTCCATCTGGACCGCTTGAGATTGTAAGCAGACAAGCTGTTAGCCAGTTTCCAGATGTGCATCTCTTGGAAGAGCCATAAATGCTCTTTTCTTCTGATACTTCACAATGCTTTGGTTGGAGCATTATGGTTTTTAATTTTAATTATATTTGATTGATAGTTGCCATCTAAGGTTACTTTGTATAAGATGGGTGACATATAAATTTTTCAACAAATCATGAATGAACGAGTGAATGAATGAATGAATAAGTGAATGAATGAGTGAATGAAAGAAAGAAATTGAATGAATAAATGAGATGCATCTTTCTTAGAACTGTCTATGCAAATTGCTCTGGGTTATTTATTTTTTATTTTTAGTTTCTTGCATTTTTGCACCTATTTTAGGCCACCCCTTTCAGTATGTTGCCTTTCCTTTCTTTTAAAAAACAGTGTAAGATATGCTTGTATAGTTTTCTGAACCTCATCAGTCAAAAAAGCTGCCTATTTTCATTTTAAAATCTGTAATACTAGCAGGTTTTAATATAAGCTGTGAATCTTTGTTATGAAGTGGAATCGATCTGCTCTTTCTAAGTAAAGTTAGATGCTTTTCAAAAATACTGCAATCTTTTAAAATGCATGTCTGCTTTTACTAGGCATGCGAAGAAGATCTCCTTCAGCTCCTGACAGATACTTTGCTTTGTGTGATGTGGAAAGGCATCGAGAGATCAGACGATACAGCTTGGATTGAGAAGGGTCAGGTCTTTTCTGCACTTACCAAACTGGGCATCTCTAATGAATTACTACGACCATCAGATGAGATTAAACTCAAGTAGGTCAAATTATTACTTTTTCAAAATTTGTTTTTTTGCAAAGAAAAAAGTGATAATGGAAAGCAGAAAAAGAGAAATGATGACCTGAAGTTAATTAATGTGATCTGAATTAACAGTATAAACACCACATACAGCATAAAGTTATTTTTAAAGAGAAGGAAGAGGGTGCTTAAAAATTTGTCCGTATTGTTCAAAAGTATCTTTCTTGTCTTTTTTTTTAATTCTGTCCTTACAATATTCAATAATGTACCGTAAATGGGACTTATTTCACAAATCAGTTGTAGCTTTATTTCCAATGTATTATAATTTTTATAGTTATCCCCATGTGCAAAATGATATGGCAATGGTATGACAAGTAAGACCATGTGGATTAATGGTTCAGTTCTTGAATTGCATCAACAAGCAGAGATTTGTAACAAATCCATATTGGATAGTATTATTTGTCAGATACTGAATGGTATATAATTAACCCACTGTCCCACTGTTTGTGGGTAGCATGATGTTTATTCAATCTCAAATGCCATTTTGAGCCCTGAGTTCTCTACAAGATGGTCAAATAAGAGGGACCTACCCCTTTGTGAGAAGGGCCCAATGTATATGTGCAAAATAATTGTATGTATACTAACTGCATATAAGTTCAACAGAAACCAGCTTCCTGTGTTTTCACAAATCAGATGTTCTAGATCCAGAAACTGAGTAAATAGTGAATATTTATTTTATTTGCTTCCTTCTATTTCCTGTTAAAGGCATGCTAACACAAAAGCTTCTTTAATTCTTGTGTTATATTTAACAAATACAGAATTTCAGACACGGCAATAATACCAGTACCAAAATGTCCAAATAGGTGTTTATATAACTTAAAGATCAGACTGCCAGTAAGCATTTTGAGATAATCAAACTCAGTTTACAGTTCTGCAGAAGTTTCAAAAAGTTTAAAGAGCTAGGTTGGTTCCATCCCCTTTCTGATTTATCATCAGGAATAGATGTTTGGATCTAAAGCTGATAAAGGGTTTCAGAGCAGCTCTGAGCATACATTCCAGGTATGTCTACTAGGCCTTCTCTCCTTAAAGGAGCTATACATTTTTCTCCTATTCCCCAGAAAATATGCATTTGAGTTAAGGAGGCGCTGACAGGAGAGGAGAGGCAGCTTCTGTAAACAGAAGTTACTTTTGCTGAATCCACTTTCCTCTGCCAGCCCATGCCAGTTCTTCCCATTTGGAGAATCACCATAATATGATGATTCACTTTTTAGGGTATGCAAGGCAAAATGGAATGGGTAAAAATCTATTTATGGATTTATTTTTGTATTAAATTTATTTGTCATCCATCTTGCTGTGTGGCTACTCTGGGCAGCTTACAACAATAGAATACAAATTATAAAACATGTAAATATAACAATAAAACATAATGAAAGTTCAGCAATATGAATAAAAAAAATGGGCAGGGAGGGAGCCGGCGGTATGGGGTGATGTGGGGGGGGTCTGCTATTTGTCTAATAGCCACCTCCAGTGTGGTATTCCCATATTGGGTTGCAAGGGCAACTGGCAGAACCAGGTGTTTCAGGCTTGTATAAAAAGACAGGAGGGTAGGGGCTTTTTGGCTTGACAAAAGCAGCCCCTTAAAACAACGGGACTTTCTCATGGGAACTCTTCTGTTTGACAATCCAGAGTGATTGATTTGAAAATTAAAGTAGAACATAACTTTGTATAACATTTGAGAACATAATTAGACTATTTCACAGAATATAATTTCTTGGTTGTAGCAGCAAAAGCTAAATAATAACATTGGGTTTAGCTGTTTTCCTGCTGCCTTTCCATCAGTAAGTAAAATTCACAAAAGTTGTTTATTTTGTGCCACCTCTTTCTCTTTAACTTAGTTTGCTAGAGAAAATGCTGGAGTGGGCAGTCACTGACACAAGAGAAGCCAAATCGCTCCCAGTGTACACTGAAAATGCTTTCCGACTCTTGTTCATTGTTCAGGATTTCCTGCAAGCAGAAGGTCTCGTGAATTCAAGACTCTGGACAGAAAAGGTCAGTATGAAACTGTGTAGGAAAAGCTTTGGAAAGATGCCAATTATCAGGTGCCATTGCTTAGTACGTTTTCATCCTCTTTAAAATACAAGAAATTGATTTAAAAGGCTATATTTAAATGATTTAAATTTACATGGATTTGCACTTTAGGATTAGTCAAGAAATACATTGTAAGGTTTAAATCAAAGATTCTGTGAGGAAGAAATTTATGCAGTGATAACAAATGTTGCTGTTTGGCAATTTCTATTCTCTGCTTGTCATTTATCTTCTACTCGCAAAGCTTCTGTGAAATGAACAGCTGAATTGCTCCATCAATATACTTTCCCCAGTTTTCCCCCTCCCTCCTTTTAGGTGACAGGGTTGTCCACAAGCAAACCTGACTATACCAATTATGATCTGTTGGTGCAGGTCAGTCTTGATTTATCCAGAGAAATCCATGCAGCTTTCTTGGCAACATTTCTGGAAGTGATTTATCATTGCCTCCTTCTTTAGGGGTAAGGGAGAGCAATTGACCCCAAAATCACCCAGTGATTTTCCATTATGGGTAGCAGATCTCAGGCCACCTCAGTCCCTGCCCAAGAATACTGTAATTGCTTTTATCACACTGGCTTCAGACACAACACTGTGTGACTCTTCACCTTCGCAAGTTTATCCAGGTGTGGAAAAAAGTAAGGATCACTTTTCTGTAGCGAGGATTTGACATAAAAAAATATTTGCCAACACTTCTGAACATCAACAAATGATAGTAAAATCTATTAAAACCCTCCTAAATAACCAAACTCAGGCCATTCTAATTCTATAGTAGTTTTTCCTCAATCATTACATAGTTTTAACTGTAAGAGAATAGAAAAATTTTAAAATAATGTAATTGAACATTATACCTTCTTGTGTCATGGGCCATGCATTCAATGTTCCTCAGTTTACATTCTGTTTACATTTTTTGGTCTTAATTCTGGATTTAATTCTGCATAGCTTTTGGAAGAACTGGTGACGCTCATGGATACTTTGTCAATCTGGTATTCTTCTGGACCAGAAAATGTGAAGCTCTATCAAGTACAGATCCAGCTGCTTCTTGGATTCATTGGACAGGATAATTTACAGGTGTGTTACATTACTGAAGGTTTCTGTACAAGTATGGTAAACTTTGATTTTCTTTTCCAAAGAAATACCTTCTGGCAAATTTGGGGCTTGAACACCCTTACTTAGTACACAATAAAAGAGAACTTTGCTATCTGGATGGATTTAAAGTATAATTTATTAATGTATAAATGTATGAGAATGTCTAAATACAATTTAGGAAAAAATACCAGCTTTCTCTGATTAGAATATGTCATTTTACAAACTATGGTTCCCTTCTTTTGTTTAGGGCACTGATTTATTTCAAATGACAAATGTCCTTTATATTAATTCCATCTACCTTTGGAGAAATTGGGAACCCAAGATTCATCATAGTATTTTCTTCATAATAAATCAGAGCTTATCACTAGTTTAGAATGTCTTTTCTAGCCTAACTTCCTTATAGAGACTTTGAAAGGATTCAGGAAGATGCTGTATATATTTCTGAGACTTTTCAGAAGAAGGCTTGAATATAAATATAAATAAACAATACATATATTGTATGGTGAGAATATGCTAATAATCAATATATAATTTGGATGCACTAATAAATGCTTTTAATATGTCTAATTTTACGGAGTAGTGCTTTCATGGTTATCATAATACCAATAAGACCTGAGCCAGCTGAAAGTCAGGAATATATGGGAGCCCTGTGTGCAGTGCCTTGAGTTATAAAGAGGAAAGGCAAATGTAGGTTCTCCCCTTATGGAATAATATGCTTCCTGCTAAGCTTCCTGCTCTACTAAATTTATTTTTGGACAACAATATCAAATGGGAATCAACAAACTTCAAAATAAGGATCGGCCCCAAATACTACCTGAAGTTTCAGTAATGCCTCTAGAGCACAGAAATGCCATTGGAAGGGCTTCAGCTCAGTGACTTGTGATTGGCTACAGCCACCATCAAAAGCATTTCAAGAGAGTCCCTGTAATATGCTCTCAAAATTTCAAATAAGCCCCGGGACCCCAAAATGTATGGGATATGAAGAGATGCAAGTGGAGAATTGAAATATCTTTTGGGAAAAATGTATAACTGACATTATCTGTATTGTCTGACTGTTATTTCTCTTCCCGTTTGCCCCCGTTCCAGGTTTGTGCAATGGCTGCAGCCAAACTCAACACCCTCCTTCAGACCAAAATACTTGACCAACAAGCGGAATCCTGTTACCTGCTGGGAAAACTGGAAGGCATCCTGAGCAGATCAATCCAAGAAAAGACTGAAACTTACTCCTTCTTGATCCCTCTAGTTCGAACTCTTATTTCCAAAATATATGACCTTCTGTTCATGAACTTGCACTTGCCTTCCTTGCCTTCTACTAATGGAAGCCCTTCCTTTTTTGAGGACTTCCAGGACTATTGTAGAACTGATGAATGGCAGGCTTACATCGACAAATATGTAAGTTGTGATTTCTTAAAATGCTTTTTCTCTCAAAAAGGGGAGCGTGCATTAACCTTCTTATCTTTCATGAACTAGATTATCCCTAATATGAAGCAGTACGAGCTCAGCATTTTCAGTGATGGCCATGAACGTATGGCACTATATTGGAAGGATTGCTTTGAGGCACTAATGGTCAACATCCATAAACGGGAACGGGAGAGAGGAGAAAGCAAGCTCAAATTTCAGGTAAAATCTGAGTGACTTTCTCAGGAGTTTGCCTGAGCAAAAAAATCATGTGAGGATGGCAATACAGGCAGTCCTTAACTTACGACCACAATTGAGCCCAGAATTTATGTTGCTAAGTGAGAAATTTGTTAAGTGAGTTTTACCACTTTTCTTGCCACATTTGTTAAAAAAATCATTAAGTGAATCTGGCTTCCCCATTGATTTTTCTTATCAGAAGGTCACAAAATATGATCACATGACCCCGGGACACTGCAACCATCATGTATATGAGCCAGTTGTCAAGCATCTGAATGTAAATCACATAACCATGGGGATGTAGCAGTCATAAGTGTAAAAAATGGTCATAAGTAACTTTTTTTTGGTGCCATTGTAACTTCAAGTGGTCGCTAAATGAACAGCTGTAACTCGAGAACTATTTATATTTTGAGACTGGATTCCGTAGGACATGGTGTCAACCATTTCTCTTTCATCAATATTGTATCTTTGACAGTGAAGGGAAGGAAATCTAACAATTTGCAATTTGGATTATTATTTTTTGTTGTTACAGTAAGCTCTCCAACAGGTTTTTCAAGTCCTTTGTTGTAGCCTTCCTAAGCACTTCTTTAAGATTTATTATGTTTCTGTCTGTAGGAATTTTTTGTAGAGCCATTTAACCGGAGGGCACGGCAGGAGAACATGCGTTACAATGGAACGCTAAAACAGTTAAATAATCAGCACACAACAACTCTGAGACAGTGGAGAGCTGCCAAACTTTATCTTACCTGTGAACAAGGCCCTTGGGCTGAAAGGTATGGGAAATCAGCATGTTTTCTTTCTCCTTGAAGCATATTTTACCCTTTCTGGCTGAAAGGGCATGTGGCTAAACAATAAAAAAAGAGAAAGAAAATCCTGGAAATTTTTGTAGCACATTTTGGGATCTGATTGTTGCATGGTTAGTTTTGCAGGGTAGGCAGAAGTTGGAGTGCTTGTTGACTTGCAGTAATTTGGCAGTAGTTCATTCTCTATTATTCACCCAAAGTAGAAGCAAAATAACTCTCCTCTTCCTGCTTAAATGGTATTGCTTGTGGTAGCACACAGTAAATTCTCAACTTCTGATACCTGGAACAAATTCCTGGGCTCAGGTTCTAAACCTGCCTTTTAATTTATTCATCTCTCCAGTTGATTAAATTTAGAATTCTAAAAGAAAAAAGTTGATCCTGCCAATTGGAATTCTGCTCACTCTTGCTTTGAGATATTACGGTCAGTCCATTAGATTTCATGACTCTTGTTGTACTTCACATGCAATAAAAATGCCTAACACCTCTCCCCTCCCTTTTTTTTTGGGGGGGGGAGGGGTGTAGTTTGGTACTGTTTTGAGCTGTTGGAAGAGATAATTCATAATTATCAAAGAGAGATTTAAAAAAATCCCTGTATGCTTTTAGTATAACAAAGAGATCCAGTTAAGCTTGCTTGATGGTAATTTTCTATAAGAAGGAATCAGGTTATTTTCCCCAACTAGAGGGATCTTCATGCTTCCTCTGGAACAGTATAGAGAAAAAAAATGAAATAGAAAATCTAATTGCTGCAGGGCTTTTTTTAAAAAAAAATCTTGAATTCACTTCTCATTCTTTTCAGTACAGTGACATCACATGCCTAATATTGTTCAATTTCTTTTGGTATATTTCTTTCATTAGGAAGCCGAATCTCACTCACTGGAAACTTTCAAATGTGGAAAATTATTCACGAATGAGGCTAAAATTAGTGCAAAATTACAATTTCAACTCTCACCAGGAGGCCAGTGCCCTGAGGGATAATCTAGGTGAGGCTAAGTGGCTGTGATGCTTGTGATGCTCTTTAAAATATTCAATCCTGATTTCTCACTGAACTTTTTAATTTCTTTCAAGTATAGAAAATTCTATTTGTGTTAAAAGTGTTCCTTTTCTGAGCAAATCTGCTTTTGCTTATCTGCTAAAATTACACTATAATATAAATAGAATCATGTGATTATAGGATTTTTTCTATGGATGGAGGAATTGGCAGCCCAGTAGACAAACAAAAACCAATACTTTTTTTTAGGATTTGAAGGAAATAGGCTCAGACCAGTGTAAAATAACTCAGAATGATTTTATTGAATGAAATAAAAGTAAATTTTAATTAATTAATAAACAGGATCTCTAGCAGGCAGCACCTGCAAATATTAAGTGACCCTTTTTTATGAGAACATTGTTCTTAGGTAGTTATTGTTCTCCCTTCCCTTGGAGGATGTTAGATTAGGGAGCCCATATTGTCTCTTTATCTTAATGGCTATAAGTAAGAATGCAGATGAGCAAGTATTGACAGTATAATATTGTAGTCCACAAAGCTCTGCTAAGTAACTTCTCTTAAGTACACATGTAGAGGAATACATAAAGTGCTTGGGCTAGTTCAATAATCCTTTCTGCATGTGCAGAAAGAAAAAAAAAGGAGTCCTACTGTGATGCCAATGCAATGTTACAGAATAACAGAATTGGAAGGGACCTTGGAGGTGTTCTAGTCCAACCCCCTACTCAGGCAGGAGACCCTATACCAAAACAGACAAATGGTTGTCCAGTCTCTTCTTAAAATCCCCCAGTGTTGGAACACCCACAACTTCAGGAGGCAAGTTGTTCCATTGATTAATTGTTCTGTTTATTTTATTCATTTATTCATTTAATTCAATGTTCTTCATGTTTATTTTATTCATTGAGATACATGCTCTTTAGAGTGTAAAATGAAGTTGATTTGTTTAATTGAATATTCCCACTTCATCTTTCAAGGAGTATTACAGATGCCACCATCCAGGGAAGCTTTGCTTCTGGAGGCAGTGAAGCAAGTAAAAGTCAGTGATATGGAAGATGATATACTTGAACTACCAGATGAAGATCCAACATCCAGTATAAATATGTATGTAGAAGAGTATGTGAATTCAGAACCAGGTTCCAAAGAGTATGGCTGCAACATATTGTGGGGATGCTCATCAGGATTTTTTTTAAACCTCTCTCACATTCTACAAAATGTATTCAAATTCAGACAGGAGCATGCATGAAGTGGAAAGATCTTTCTTTTTAAACTTGGAATGAAACAGTCCACCTAATCTGATGGTTAGAATGTTTGAAGTTAGCTGCATTCTGATAGATGAAAATTTGTTCCAAAGGAATTCCAAACGAAAAAAAAAAAATTTCAAAAAAATTTAAAACTACTAATAAGAAAACAGATTACAAAATTGTCAAGGAAACAAATACTTTTAATGTTTCATATCATGATTTTTGAAAATATAGTTTAAAAAAATTAAACATAATATCCTTTGTCATTTTTTTACATTGGCCGTAGATAGTACTTATAGACTAATACCACATCTCTTCTGCTAAGCAAGTTCAAACAAAACTATTTATTTACTTACTTACTTACAACTTGCCTACCCTTTTACTTTATTCTTATATTCAGATATTTTATTTCAAAAACCACATGCTCAAACTATATATTTTTCTAATTATATAAAAGATCTAAATAAAATATATTTTAGGAATTATGTATAGCATCTCTTGTGCTGACAGTGTGATAATTAAGTTCCCACTTAGAAATGAGTTCATAACTTAAAAATGAGAAATTTGTTACAGGATCAAATTTTCCTTTATTCATGATTTTCTCTTCTTAAGGAGTGTTTTCTCTCTGTTGTCACTTGTTTAAGGTATAGAGCAAAAACATTGCTAATAATACTTGAGACTGATCGGGCTACTTATTAATTAGTACTTAGTGATGGATCATTTGTATAAGATATGTTTAAGAGGTTCAAATAATGATTATTTTGTAAGAAATGCTGATGCCTTGTTTTGTAATTTTTGTATTATCCAGCTAATCAAGCCTCTCATTTGATATTCTGCTGCAGGGATGAAAAGGAAGAACAGGGTCAAAAAGAAAAACTTGTGCTCTCCGAAGACTGTGAACTTATTACAATAATGAATATAATATCTGGTAGGCTGGAGGTCACAACACAACACATTTACTTTTATGATGGCAGCATTGAAAAAGAAGAAGGTAAGACCTTTGGACTTCTGTTGCACTATTCTGTGTTGTATACAGCAGTTAATTGGCTACATACACTCTCACACTGGAATGAATTTCTGGAAGAAATATTTCAAATGCCTAATAATCAAGAATTCTCCATTTGCATTGCCGTGCAGAAAAATATTGCTGATTGCCAAACCTTCCCCTTAATCTTTTGTGGCTGATGATTTGGGGCATGTGACATAGGTACTTTCTCAAAATGGCTGCTATGGTAAACATCTATTTATAAGAATGCAAATTGAAAGTGCTCCCCACCCTTTCCCAGTCTCTCACAATGCAGCCTCACACTTCAGCTTGCCTTTATTTGCTTTCTGGGTGTATAGGTCCTTTGGAGGGGGCAGGGGGGAGGTTATTGGAGCAGATTTATTTGTCATTTGTTCTTTTTTGTTTAATGGATTACAACGGATTAGAATTTATACTACAGTTCTTTTGTGTTTCATATCTTGTTTCATATGTTAATTGTTAATAAATTTTACTATTGACTTTCAGTGACAGGGAACTATAAAAGGGTAGTTTGAAATAATATGATCCTGATGCCTCTGGTTGCTCAGTCCTGCTATGATTTTTAGTAAGGTTTCTATTTTAGCTCGCTCCAATTGGCATTTTTTTTATTTTTCGAACCATGTTACCAGATCTTTTTGACTTTCATAATTATCATATATCTTCTCTTTGAGTATAATTAAGAATAAACTGAAATTCTCCTTCTATATCCAGGTATAGGTTTTGATTTTAAATGGCCTGTTTCTCAAATTCGAGAGATTCACTTGCGCCGTTATAATCTGAGGAGGTCGGCTTTGGAGATCTTCTTTATTGACCAGACTAATTATTTCCTTAACTTTAAAAAGGAGGTATGTAATTTTACTCATTTCTTATGCAGAATACCTTGAGAGAAATCCCTAAAATATCATTTTCATTACTGGGTGACTTGGCCAGTGATCTCCTGTGAACAGATGAATGGGTTTAATCCAACATTATTCCTGACTGTGCTAGAAATGAACCCAGCTTGGATGGTGAAGTAATTGAAAGGTTTTATTTCATATTAGGATTTTAGGTGCATATTTAACTTTTTTTTGTGATCAGCTGACATGTTTAATAATGAAAGCCAAAATATCTATTTTAAACACCATGTTTTATGCAGGTATGCTTAAAAGAAAACCAACATTGGTTTTAACATCTTCCTTGAGCATATACCCTTCTTCAACACTTAGTGTAGTGGACCATCGTTGCTGGAGATGACAAATGTTGAGGCAAAGCACCATTAAATAATGTAATAGTATTTATTGAAATGCATGATAATTTATTGCAATAAAAATTGAATTGCATGAATTAGCCCCACAATCAGGTTGCCAAAACAGCAAGCCCAAATGTGAAAATAGGGAAATTCTGATGATGTTATTCAATAAATTAACCTATGTACCTTCTTTGTTGTAGACAAGAAACAGAGTATATAGCCGAATTCTGTCTCTGTGTTCTCAAAATTTTAGTGGGACCAGATCTCCCCAAGAATTATTCAAAACTTCTGGATTGACTCAGGTAGGATAATAAGCTGAATGGTAGGGACATTAAAAATAATTCATGTCTCTTTTTATTTGTTGTAATAGTTCCCTCAGCTGGTGTCTGAGCTAATTTTTAAAAATACAGATAAATAAAAGTTATTTAAATGATAACTTCTATTTCTGCTTCTATTCTCTATTAAAAATAGTTGGTCACTTGAAGAGTACAAAAAACTTTAACTTGTGAAGTATATAGGATGAAATCCATTTCCTTCCTAACGATGACAAAACTAATATTAGCTTTATTTTACACAACCTCATCCTAAATGGAGCATTCTGCTGCAAGTCATGTTTGTTGGATTATATAGGAAAGCAACAATAATACGATTTTTTAAAAATAATTTTCATGGTTATATGGTTCTAGTTCTATACGGGTTGTAGGAGTAGGGTGACATCAATCTGAATAAACATGAATGCTGCTTTAAGTTTACCGTTTTGTTTGCTTGAATTGTACTAAAATACATCACTAACTCTTTTTACACAACATTAGCTTCAACACTGGGTTTTCTTTATTTAGAAATGGGTGAACAGGGAAATATCAAATTTTGATTACCTCATTCAGTTAAATACTATGGCAGGACGAACCTACAATGATCTTGCACAATATCCTGTTGTAAGTATTTTTGTCCATTGTTTCTGACTAGACATAACATTATAGTTTTTCAAAAAACAATGTGAGATTTGAAGAATATTCTCCTTTTTCTTCAAGTTTCCATGGATCCTGCAGGATTATACTTCAGAAGAATTGGATTTGAATAATCCTGCAGTTTTTCGGGATTTGTCTAAACCTATTGGTGTAGTGAATGAAAAGAATGTGAGAGCTGTAAAGGAAAGGTATTTCTTTTGAAATAATCATTTAATTGATGTCCTTATTATGGGTCTGCTTCTTCTTAACGTTTATGCTTGTTCTTTTCCAACTAGTAAGTGGAATTTATTGTTCAGATGGTAGTGAAGAATTGAAGAAAACTGTTCAAGTATTCATTGATAGGCAGATTTAGGATAAGAGCATTTTAAATTGTCACAGCCAATAAAACTGAAGCATAGTTATTGGACATGGAGGGAAGTAAGCAGTAATAAAACTGTGACAAAAAAGAAAGTTGATAGCTACTGTATATTGCTAAAATAATGGTTGTTTATCATTGAGAATTTGGGGCTGCATGTCACCTTAGAAAATCCCAGTGGAGGAAGCATTGTGAAGTTGGTGTATATAAATGGTTAAACATTTTTTTAATTGAAAGGAATTCTTTGGATGATAGGCAGAATCTTTGTGCTCTTTATTAGTATAGAAAATATAAAATTGTTGTATAAAATATTTTCAGTGCAAAAATTCTATTTTTTCCATCACTTATTGTTTTCCTTGCTTTTCAATGGCTCACCTATATGGTGTTTATTCGCTATACAATCATAACTAAAAAGTCAATACTGGTTTACTTTAGTGTTTCAAGCCCAGCCTAGTTAAAAAAAGAAAAACTTGATAGATCAGCTCCCAGATTCTTTTTGTCTATCGTTTTTAAACTCTGGGTGTTCTTTATTCTCAGATGGTAAATGATACTAATATAACTTCTCAGAGTAAATAAAACAATAAATACCAAAAGATTCACAATTATTTTTCTGTTTTGCTTTTTAAGATATGATAACTTTGAAGACCCCCTTGGGATTATTGACAAGTTTCACTATGGGACTCACTACTCCAATGCAGCTGGGGTCATGCATTACCTCATTCGGGTTGAACCTTTTACCACTTTGCATATTCAGCTTCAGAGTGGGAGGTATGATATTAAGTGATGTACCAATTTCTGTTGTTGGCTTAAAGGCTGAATTGTAGAATGTATTATTTTCCTTGAACGTGAACAAAGTATCATTTCTTCACATACTTAGGGTAGAAATGTTTATTCTCAGAAGAGAAGCCCCTTGCATATAATTCAGAGGAGCTGCAAATGCAATAGATCCTTTGAGTAAAGGAAGCAAAGAAAAAGCCTTCTTGCCAATAAAACAAAAATATTGTTTGTTTGTTTGTTTATAAAATTCATCTTACCCATAGGGTAACTCTGGGTGGCTTACAATATTAAAAAGTATAATTATAAGGTATTTAACATGAACCGATAGTGGCTTTCTGATACTTTGCCAGGTAATCTTAGCATCTTGGAGAAGTCCAAATTTCCCATGAAGTCTTATAATGGCCACACATGGTCTTCCTCCATGCAATTTGTTGCTATCCAGAGCTTCATTTATATGCTAATGCCTAAATAGAGTTCTTGAATAACAAGTTTTGTGTTTTAGTTCAAATGTGATGCAGGAATGTGTGCAAATGATGTATAGCTCCAGATATGCGTTGTTATCCCAATAAGTAGGTATATTACTTTTTAAAAAATATTTGATTTTATAGGAAGAGCACGAGCTAAAGTTAAGTGCAATTCCATTATTTAAATCAAATTTCAGTGGAAATATTGATATGTAATTTGGGGAGTTTGCCTTTGTATTTTGTCTCTGCAGATTTGACTGTGCGGATCGACAGTTCCATTCCATTCATGCTACTTGGCAAGCTCTCATGGAGAATCCAAATGATGTGAATGAGCTAATCCCAGAATTTTTCTACTTGCCAGAGTTCTTAGAGAATCAAAATCGTAAGAAGTTAAACCAATAATAAGCTGCACAGAATAATGGAATCTCTTTTGTTGTTTAAGTAACACTATGTTAGGTGCAAAGAATCAGGACCATTCATGTGGATTGCAGCATAAATGATTTATTGAAGCCTATATACTAGTTAACTAACATCAGCATTAAATTGGCACTAGATAAGAGTCAACATATTTTTTTTTTGGGGGGGGGCTAGATTTAGATCTCTTGTGGCAACACAAAGACTCTAAACTGATGATGCATTTTACTTCCTCCCCTCCCCCAATTCTGCCTGCTCTTCTCCTGCAACACATTGGCTAATGTTCTGTGATTACAGAATGAATAGAAAATCTGATTTATCATACAAAAATTCCTAAATTAAACTGTTGCCATATTATTACTGTTATTCTATTACATAATTCAGAAACCAGTTCTATTTAAAATAAATATGTGAGATATTGATTTTCCTGATTAACTGCTTTTCTTCTGTCATCTTCTCCTTCAATGGTATCTGGCTTAGAAAACAATAACTTCTGATAAACATTTTATCATCTTAATTGCACCTGAAATCCTTTTGCTTTATCTGCAGATTTCAGTTTTGGTCAGCTTCAGATTTCAAAAGAAGTGGTAAATGATGTTGTCCTACCAGAATGGGCACATTCTCCAGAAGACTTCATTTTCAAACATAGGAAAGCATTGGTGAGTTATAGTCCTTCTGGAGAGAGAATGTAAGATTTAAAAATGTGTTTAGCACAAAGGACTATCAGAGTATGTGTGTAAGTTGACAGGAAATGAAATGAAGGTGTGCTGAATATGTTACTGTCTTGATTAATTTGTAAAAATAATAAAGGTGGGATACAAATAAATATATTTAAACAATTTAAAAGATATGGCATTCACTAATGAATAGTATTCATAATCACATAAAATGATTTTCACTGGCCTTTCTCTCTTCATTCCTCTTGATACAATATGGCACACTATATTAATTAAACATATCAAACATAAATACTAACCACAGTAAAATACAATAAAATGGGATAAAATACAGTGAAGTGAGATAAAACAGAATAAAATATAGGAGGCATGATAAATTGGAGATAAATAAGTAAGATAAAATAGTATAAGGTAAAATAGAAGAAGAAGAAGAGAACTTAATTGTGTGTCAGCTTTGGAAGCCATAATTGTGAGGCCTCTGCAAGCTGCCACATAAAATGTATGGGAATTAAAGGGGGTTTACTTTCTCATATAGTCAAATTGTAGTCAAAACAACATTCCTTGTAATTGTGTCAAGGCCATTCTAGCCAGCACCTGGAAGAGGAGTGACAAGACAGGTGAAGGATGATGGGTATAAATCATGATTGGGGAATGTGATGTATGATGATGGTAAAGGGGTGGATCTTTGATTTCTTTTGACTCTTATTTGGATTAATTACTATCTGAGTGCTGAGCAATTTGTTGAAACTGGAACGCTAATAGTGTGTCAATTGACTGTGTCAAATATATAAAACTGATGCAAAAATGCAAATAAATAAGAAGAAAACACAAGTTCATACTATATCGGCACCCTATAGTTAATTCCAATTTATGGTAATCAAGGTATTCTTTGAAGTGGCCTTTGAAATGAGGACTGCAGTTTTATTGATGATTTGCAGGTTTGTTCCTTGCAATAAGTAAGAGTGTTTCTCTTGGGGGCCTGAATATTTTAGTTTTTAAATAAGGGATTAAAAGTGGCTGTTTCTGGAGAGTACAATTTGCAATTGACAAGAATGTTTCCAGTATCTTCAATGGCTGGTGCTCCACAAATGCAAAATCTTTCTTCAATTGGGACCCTATGAAACCTCCCATGTCTTACCATGGAGTCCAGATGTTCAAATCAAGCTCTAAAAAAACCCTCTGAGATGTTGAGGCAGCATGTAATATATTTGTTAGATATTTTTCTAACCAGGAGGCTGAGTTGTGTTGAGCCAGCCACTTCAGGCATTTGACACATTTAAGTGCTGCAGTATCATCTTAAGTAGCCACGTTTATAACTCTTTGTTGGAAAGCCTTTAGATCTGATTGGACTGAGAATTGGATAGAGAATCCATATTGAGAAATGACATTTGAAAGTTGGGTGGCCCAAGCACAATGTGGCTTATTGTGTAATTGCAAAGCACAGCTACCCATCTGGGTCCATGGATAGTAATTCAGCTAGTAATTAAACATTTAATTACTAAAATTTGTAGATAGAATCTGGTAATCGGGCCAAGTGTTTTGGAAAAAAATCTTTTTATACTTTTTTGCGATGTAAATTGTTATGCTTATCCTTAGAGGTTTTACCACAGCTGAATTAAATTGTACTTTTCTTGTACCTATTTTTTTTCCTCCTGAATGGTTGCAGAAATTTGGATTTATTTTCTTAATTTCACAGTTCCTATGTGCACAAACGTTATCATAAAACTAGGATGATCTTTTTCAATGAATGTAAATATGGAGAGCAAAGTATATTTGGAAAAAGCCTTTTTTCCCCCCAAAATAAAATGGGCTAGAAGTTGTTGGGGTTTTTTTTAAGGACTCAGGTACTGAACTTAATTTTTTCTTGCTGTCTTAGGAATCAGAATATGTCTCTGCTCATCTCCATGAATGGATAGATCTGATTTTTGGCTATAAACAAAGGGGGCCAGCTGCAGTAGAAGCTCTGAATGTCTTCTACTACTGCACCTATGAAGGTATGAACCCCCATCTTTTCTTGGTTCATAATTGGAGCATGTGTGCTGGAAAAGTTAATAGTACCCTTAAAAGCTAAACCAAGGAAGGGCAGGAGAGAGCACAATAGGCTTTGATTATGTCATGGATAAAATATTGCACTCTACCAAATATTTGCTATCTTATAGCTGTATGATTTGATTAGTGCTGCATAGTATTAAATGGGTTATCATTCTTTTGCATTAGCATCTGTACATGGTTAATTAGGGAGAATGATTAACAATGTGTCAGTGACCAACTGTTTGGTGATAATATGTATGCATTACTTCATGTTTGTGATAACGTATCACAGTGATAGGTGGCAGTATCTAACTGACTTTTGGGTGCTCCAGAAAAAGCTAAGCAATATCAGACCTTGTTAATACAGGTAGTCCTCAACTTATGACCACAGTTGAGCCCAACATTTCTATTGCTAAGTGAGAAATGTGTTAAGTGAATTTTGCCCCATTTTACGGCTTTTCTTGCTGCATTTGTTAAGTGAATCACTGCAGTTGTTAAATTAGTATCACAGTTGTTACTTTAATTTGGCTTTTCAATTGACTTTGTTTGTCAGAAAGTCGCAAAAGGTGATCACATGACCCTGGGACATTTAAGCTGTCATAAATGTGAGTCAGTTGTCAAGCATCTGAATGTAAATCACGTGACCATAGGGATGCTGCAATGGTCATAACTGTGAAAAATGATTATAAGTCATTTCTTTCAATGCTGTTGTTTGAACAGTCATTCTAACATTCTCTTAGTGAGAACTGTTGTTAAGTTGAGGACTACCTGTATTTAGATGGAAGGCTACTACAAAATCCCAGAATTGTAAACTAAATTGAAAGTTGAAAATACATCCTGGCCAACAATCTTTGTGTAGTTTTATGGATATGTCCTTGGCATCATCATTTCACCAGCACTGTGAATCAAGTGCTTCATTTTGCCTACATCGTATCAATATATGGATCATTTAAGATTTGGAGAGTTGATTTAACTGACAGGGTTGACGTGATAAAAGTCCAATTTTTATTTGAAATGTTCTCCTTGTCCTCATGCAGAGTGTTCCACTCAGTCAACTCTTACTGGACACTGCAGGAGGAGAGAGTTGAGTCGAGGGTGGCATAAAAGTCAGGAAGGGTCTAGTAGCACCCTTTCTGACTAACAAATTATATTAACAGACATGAGCATTGCCAGATTCATAGAGTGGCTTGACTACATGAAGTTTCCAGGCATCTGATGACATTAAATGCAGCTCATGGAAATTTAAGTTTGTTAATGACATCTTTTAGCCAGAAAAGATGCTACATGGAGATGCTACTCCATGTGATTGCCACAGAAATTCTAAGGTTAAAATTAATCAACTTTTAGAAGTCTGTGCCTCTCATGATAAAATGATTCTTCACAGCAGAAACTGAAGACTTTGTTTGGGAGGTGGTCCGTGTTTAACATCAAACTCCAAATACACCTTGAGCCTTAAATGCTTTTCTTCAGCTCCATTATAAATAGGGGGGGGGGAGGGGGGAGATTGGAAACTTCTGTTTTTATTTGGTCACAGTTTAGCACATCATCTAAACTAGTATAAAGTTGGAAAATAATCCGAGTTGAAGAATAACCAGAATTTCTTAGGGCTGAATAATTTAAAAAAATGAAAGGAAATGCTTTGTAAACCATGCCGGAGCAAATGGGATCACACAGGTCCAAGGGTCAGTCATTTTCATCATATTAAATTAGGTTTATTCTTGTTCTTCATGTTGCACCTAAGTGGATAGGGCTGATTGGTTATAGACCTTGGCATTTAGGCCCTCATGAAATCTGCTCTTTCACTACCAGAGTTTGGTTTTCCTTAACCTGATGCTTTTTGGAGTTCATAGTCTGAGTAGATCTGAAGGACACCAGATAGAAAGAGAGGTTACTGTACAGTTACATGGAGAAACATTACAATAACTGCAAGGGAGGGAGCAAGCATACAGCTCCCCATAACAACTTCAAGTGATGAAATATTAATATATACTTGTGAAACCATGTACAGAAAAGTATATTAATTTCTTTATTTTGTTTGCCATTTGACTATCATTGCAGGAGCTGTAGACCTGGATGCCCTAACAGATGAGAAAGAAAGAAAAGCCTTAGAAGGGATGATTAACAACTTTGGACAAACACCTTGCCAACTATTGAAGGTAAATCCTTTGGAAGCACTAAGAGTCTCAGGTACCATCTCCAAATGAATAGCCTGCCTTTGATTGTGTATCATGGTTCTCATGCTTCAGAGGTTTCTCCTCAGGCCTTGCCTGTCATACCTCACAGTCACACACTGTGCCAAATCACATGATCTTTATTCCTCTTAGTTCAATAATTTGTTGAAGAATTATTGTGTAATTATGGTTCCCACTTCTCTGGACTTATTCTAGGAGCCCCATCCAGCAAGATTATCTGTGGAGGAAGTGCTGCAGAAGCAGACCAAAAATGAAAATTCCACCCTCAATCTCTTTCAGCATCTCCCTGAACTAAAATCCTTCTTCATTGAGGTAAAGTTATTTATTATCCGGTTGCAACTGATAATGTTTCACATTATTTATATTTCATATTTTAAAAAACAGCCTCTAGAGTGTTTGAAAATAAAATAATAATTTCCCACACGATTGGGTGAACCAAAAATGGATTCTAGGTCTAAAAAGCTTGATGGCTATAGAGACAGAAGACTGTGTATTACACGTTTTCTACAATGATGGTAGAAACAGATCTGTATTTTTAGTTTCTGCAAATGCAAAAAGCCTACAACACTCTTTAACATTGTTTAAATCTGTCTAAACAGAACAAAGCAGAGAAGTAAAAAGCACTCAGAGGGTAGTAATACCAATAGCAATAGCACTTAGACTTACCGTATTTTTCGGAGTATAAGACACACTCCCCCCCCAAAAAAAAGTGGGTGGAAATGTGTTGTGGGGGGGAGGGTTGGTGCAGCGCTGATCAGCTGTTCTAGAACTGGCCATGGTGGTGGAGAATGGGCGGTGGTGAACGGGGCGGCATTGAATGGGCCTCAGTGAATGGGCGGTGGTGAATGGGTGATGGTGAATAGGCCATGGCGGCAGTGAATGGGCAGTGGCGAACAGGCCAGATGAATATCGGATAGATACTGGGACGCAGAGGAAGATTTTTTTCTTCTTCTTTTCCTCCCCAAAAGCTAGGTGCATCTTATACTTCGGAGCGTCTTATACTGCAAAAATTATGGTATATACCATTTCATAGTGCTTTACAGACCTCTCTAAGCAGTTTATAGAGTTAGTGTATTGTCCCCAACAATCTGGGCCCTCATTTTACCGACCACGGAAGGATGGAATGCTGAATCAACCTTGAGCTGGTGAGAATCGAACTGCTGGCACTCAGCAGAATTAGCCTGCAATACTGCATTCTAACCACTGCGCCATGGTAACAGAGCTTGATGCTGCAAATAGTTCTTTTCTTTCTTTTAAAATTCTACTGTACATATATATTGTGGATGAGGGCTTTGACTTCAGCATTGTGGCAGACAAAATATTAAGCCACAAGAAAATATTCTGAACATTTTAAAATATGTTTTTTGTGATGATGGAGGGTTTTTTGTCAGTCATAGCACACCATAATAATTGCATGAGGATCCCAGGACATTTTTGCAGCCACTTAACAATAATTGGATAGGAGGATTACATTTTCCCAGCAGATCATAAAATGTCAAGAATCGCATTTCTGAGTATGCTTGAAATTAAGCTCTCTACAATCTTATGTGGACCTCATTACAACTTATTCTGTAGAACAGAGGTGTCAAACTCAAGGCCCTGGGGCTGGATCCGGGGTGCTTAGATCTGGCCCATGGGGCTGCCCTGGAAATAGCGAAGGACCAGCCCATGGTGCCTCTGCCAGCAAAAATGGAGCTCGCAAGCCCCCCCCCCAGCTCCATTTTCTCTGGCAAAGGGTTGCAGGAGGCCGTCCCAGCTGAAAACAGAGCTCACAAGGGCCACAGTTGGCCCCCCCAGCTCTATTTTCTCTGGCAGAACGTTGCAGGAGGCCGTCATAGCCGAAAACGGAGCTCAAGAGCCCGTTTTCACTGGCAGAGCGCTTGGTCCACCACAGCTGGCCCCAGACACAAGTGACATCATGCTGGCCACACCCACCCAGCCCCCCAAGGTCAAATGCAAGCCTTATACGGCCCTCAATGAAATCGAGTTTGACACCCCTGCTCTAGAAGATGCTCATTCACTTCAGTGCTGGTCTACTTTCATTGAAGCCAAGATTGTTGATACTTTGGGAATTATTATAGCGGTTCTCCTTATTTAGATAGGTTATTTTTAAGCATGTTTCTGAACATTCCAATGGTTTGTCTTTGTTACTAATAAACTGAGATGACTAGTCGTGCTGTACAACAGTCAAAGATGAATTACATAATAGTGTGAGAACAGAATACTGTACTGATTTTGCAGTACAGCCACAGAAAAGCAAGGGGTACTTTCATACTGATTTAGATGTGTAGGTTTCAGAAGATAATAATACATGGTTGCAATTGCCTTATTAAGTTAAAAAAAAAACCAATTCTAAGGTATCGATGGATATTCAATGTAATTATAAAAACATCTAATGTAATTAGAAAAATGTTGTCCCGTCTCCTGTTCCTCATTGTCTTTTGGGATACTCTGACTTTTTACCCTCCCATTTATACTTTATTTCTTTATATGCTTTATTTCATGCACATTTGGATTATACAAATATTGTAGGATAATTTTGACCATGATAAATACGGCAATTGAGAAAAGGAAAAGGTAGCAATGAAGAACCAATCATTATATAAGTAGTTCCACATTTTCTTTTTTTATTTAAGAGGCAGTTCTAACTAGCTGACACAATGAACCTTCAAGTCTTCAGCATAATTCTATTTCTGCCTATTCCAGCAAAACCTGAGCAAGTGATTCAGATCCAGGAGTTCCTTCTGCTATTACACTTCAGAATTAGAAACGCTTATTCTAGGAACTCCATTTAATATTAGCATCCCCATTGGCTGTAAGTTTGAATATCACCTACATGCTACCATATGCCACATCAGATTAATTTGTCCTACTTACCATCACCAACTAGCATCTGTTTTCCCCTTAGGGAATCAGTGATGGAATCCCCATTGTTAAGGCCATTGTACCCAGGAACCAATACCGGTCTTTCATGTCACAGGGAAGTCCAGAACTTTTGGTGAGTGACACTTGCAAAAAATACTGGAAGAAAGTCTGATATGAAATTATCCAAATGACTGGTTATTAATTATTAACTTGTTGCCTGTTGTTAATTTATTATTAATCTTTAACTTCTTTCCATCCAAAGGTGACAGTTTAAGGGTATTATAATATGTATTGAGGTATCCTTGATTATGGTTGGTGTGATTGTTGTGTTTAATGTTTCCTGAGTAGATGTAGTATCTTAATGCAATAAATACATAAAAATCAATAGATTTCAGAACTTTCAGAACTATAATCCAAAGATTCACAAAAGAGCAGCCAGATATAAAGGCAAGGAGGAAAGACAAATTGTATTTATATTTGACATTACTGAAGTTTATATTTCATTTTTTTTAAATTAAACATTCTTTTCTGAAGGTAACAGTGAATCTTAACTTTATTATTGGAACTCATGGATGGCTACCCTATGACCGAAATATTTCCAATTATTTCACTTTCCTTAAGGATCAAACAGTGACAAATCCCAAGTGAGTAAAAAAACATAATTTTCTGGGACATATTTTGGCATGTTTTTTACAAACTATTAAACTTTATAAAATGTATTGATGTGATCCTTCATTGGGGATATGCATAGAGAGAAAGAATATTTTCATAGCTCTTCGTGTGTCTTTAATCTGTTTATCCAGAGGAAGATACAAATATATCTATCTGAATCAAGGTACAAATATGCATACAGGCAGAGGTTTGTATGTATGGATATATACATTCAGTGTGTATTGTCTGTTTTGAACTGCAAAGTAGGCTTCTGGATAGGTGATGAAAGCTTCTGCTCAGAGCTGGATGCTATGGGAAATTATCTGAAGAAATGAGCGGACTTTGCTGAAGGATGAGAATGTTGATCTCATGGTTAATTTTGGCTTAATAAACTGGCTCATTGAATTCTTGTCCTCTTTGCTGTTTAATCAACTTTATACTGTCCTCTAGTCATTTCCCCAAGGATAGGTACGTCCTGATTGAACAAAGCTCAGATATGAGCCTGGAGGCTCCTGTATTGCAAGATCAAGAGAATGGATGATAAAATCTTAAGTTCGCAGTTCAGATCTCAGAAACTTGCAGTTACTGATAAGAATTGGGAGTTTGATTATAATAGTATACCACAATCAGTCATTATATGAATGAGCAGGATAAACCCTGTATCTGACCTCTGTCTTGCCCTCTCCCTTCTCCCATTCTAACTGGAAGAAAACAGAATTTATTATGCTGGAAGTTGAAATTGTGCTTTATTCTCACTTTGGTAAATGCTTATATCGTTGCAAGCAGATTTAATATTATTAAGTTATTATATTGCATTTTTATTTGTACTGCAACTTGCTTCATGATTTTGGCAACAATATACTTTAATAAGTGGAAAATGTAGATCTAATTTAAGTATTTGTTTCCAGAACACAACGAAACATCAGTGGTCCTTTTGCACCAGGATTAGAAATTATTTCAAAGTTGTTTGTCATGTCCCATGATGCAAAGTTGCTTTTCAGTGGAGGGCATTGGGACAATAGCATTCGTGTGACATCTCTCACCAAGGGAAAAGTGATGGCCCAGCATATTCGGCACATGGGTAAGGGATTGGGCATTTATTTATTTATTTGTTTGTTTATTTATTTAGATATTTAGTTGCTTAGTTACTTAATTAGAATGGATTAGACAATGGGCCTGTTTAGAATGTCACAAAATAGCTGCCACAAAATTGGTGGGATTGCTTGTTTATAAATTTCTGCTCCAGGAAGCAGGCCAGTCATAAAGGTCCTGTTTACTGGGCAAGCAAACTGTAGAGTGCCACAGAGATAAATTATGCAGACATGATTTGGAAAACACACAAGCCTGCATTAAGTTTGGGAAACAGTGAAAGCTGAGACAGAAGGTGAGCCTGGCTGGACCCTAAATCATTGGGCTATAAGAGGGAAGAAAGGGAAAACTCAGACTCAGACTTTGAAGCTCCTGGTTCTATTTGAATAACATATAGTAGTTCTAGTCAAAGTTGTGAATCTCAGTTTCCTGATCTAGTCTACCTCAAAGAGTTGACATGAGTTGACGTGAGGAGGCACCTGCAGTCATTCTCCAGAATGCTCCATTTATTCAAGCTTGGTCTTATTTTCCTGGGTTATGTGGGCACCCTCCAAAGCAAAGCATGGGGCTGCAACCGTCTACTAACTCTGTATGCAGAAATGCTTAACAAGTGAGAAATGTTCATGAGCATACAGAAGATGCCTGTGCTTTGCTTTGCAGAATGCCCACATCCTGTTCATTTATGTAAGATGGCAAGATATCCACGGAAACACTATGTTTATAACAATTCTGTTGTCTACCCAGCAGTAAAGTGGTCCTGGCTTTATAGCAGAAAGAAGCCTTAGAAATACAAAAGGATGCAGCAACCCATTACTTGGATCTACTAATAAATAAAAAATAATGCTTAAACTACAAACAGGAGTGGCACCTTCTTGTTGGTCCTGCTTTCTTAATTCTGGATACAGAGAATAGATACAAATACACTGTATTCTTCCATTGTGATATATAAAGAAAATTCACCATATTGTGAATCTGTAAAATATAGTGACCATTTGGTGGATGTTACTGCTTATTACATTTCAGGAAATGATAAACGCATTGTAGGTAACAATATTTATATTACTACTGTGTTGATTAGCATTATCTTTAGTTAGAAGGTAAGAGGTTACCTTCCAGATTTTCAAGATGATAATTGTAGCTTGTTTTATCCCCATTAGGTTGAGAATAGTGATTGGACCAAAGTCTACTTTTGATTTTCAAGGACCAAGTGAAGTTTTAAAGTAATGTCACTCTAGGCTTAGTCAAAAGTCTAGTCTAAGTATTAGATTGCATTGGCTCAGAAGCCTCTTCCATTCCACTATCTGTCCACAAGGATCCATTAGAACTTTTGTCAACTCTACAGATAGGCTAAAAAGACAATAGATCACAAATTAATCTAATGCGATATTCTTTCTCTGACACCAGAGTTTCTCTTTTTTAATAGCTTTCTCTTCAATAGCTTGGGGCAAACAAGGTTCCTCCTTTGATTTTTGCTACCACAGACTAATACTTCTTGGAATAGTGTAAATCATGTTGGATTTGATCCATTTAAAATGTCTCCTTCCTGACAAACCCCATAGAAATGAATATAATTTAGCTTGAAAGAAGATAAGTAAATGCACATGAAGGGCTCTAGTGAGCCTTTACTGGCCCCACATCCATATCCTATGAGAGCTGGCTCTTGAATAATAATATCTAATGGAGGAAAAAGTATTTTTACATAACCGTTTATGTTTAATGCCTCTTTTTGCCGGGAGCAGAAATATTCTCTTTAGGAATCCTTATTAATATAATTAGGTGTTCCACACGATACATATAATCTTTGCTAATTTATATTCTTTAAAGTCTAATGGTCATGAATTTACATTCATTTTCAATGTAGAATAGTTGTTTCATTTTGGGCAAAGCTAATATATCTATGTTTAAACTGTCACTTTTTTATCTGGTTATTTCAATTTCTACAAATTGAGTCTTCCCCTGTTTGTTTGTGTTTGTAGACATTGTGACATGCTTAGCCATGGATTTCTGTGGGATCCATTTAATTTCAGGTTCAAGGGACACCACTTGTATGGTGTGGCAAATAGTTCAGCAGGTGAGTTGGCTTTTGTGGAACTCTGCAAGCCGTTTGTGCTGTGGGATGCCATGTTTTCTGATTGCATTAACTTACAGATGGGGCAGAAAGATCAGAAAGTGAGGTATAGTACATCCATTCAAGTGTTATAAAATATAAAAGGGTTACTTGCATCTCACACAGTTGGGAATTTGTATAGGGCTTACAGAGCCACGAGGGATACATTGTGGCATATCTGATAGAAGAAGTATTAGTGCATGAAAACTTACATAAACATGCCAAAATCACTGGGGTGAGGTGAGGTAAGATTGGAGTCCAATGATGGTATTTGCATTGGTGGGGGAGGATTTATTTTGGGCTGTTGGTTTTGTTTGGTTTCATTATGACTGTGCTGCTCAGAATTGTGCTGGGTAGCCATGCAAGTCTTTTTAAATAAATCAATAAAAATAAATTTATAAAAAGGTTGTTCTTATACTGATTGTTCTTGTAACTCCTTGGAAAATAATACTGTGCATTTAAAAGCCCCAGTCCTTGGTTCACTGTTTAGTCAGTGCTTTCTTTAGTGTAAATGTAAATGCAAAATAGAACTATTGCTACAATAGGTTAGGTCTGAGGCACAAGTGAAGAAAGATTTCCTTTTTATTCTTTTATACATCCTGAGATTAGGTTCTCTTTTAGGATTTTTTGAGCTAAAGTTTTGCTTGTGACTCCAAAGAATAAATTGAATTGATATGTTTTCTTTCTGTTTTATCTGTTTTGTTTACTTATTTTGGTAGCAGTTTCAGAAGATCCAGTTTTGTTTTCATCGTGGCCAATAAAATGGCAGCTCAGCACCTGCTAGCTGCCATTTTATTGGCAACTATGAGCTGCATTTTATTTTACCTTGGATGAAATAAATCTACCTTTATACCTTTACCTTTATTAGCTGCATTTTATTTTACCTTTGGTGACTTTCTAAACGTGCAGCTATCATAATAAACTAGAGCCAAGTTTGAAGCAATGTTAAGTGGGTCTAAACAGTAGGCTAATGACAATCATGATGGTAGTGAGCAGGAAGAGGTAGCTAAGCCTTTCCTTCCTTGGCTGCAGAAGTTCTTTAGTCTCTGCCTTCGCCTATAATAAAAATGTTTAATATATTAAGAGGCATTATGCTTCATTAAAATAGAAAGTTTTGAACAAAATGATGTCAGGTTTGCGGCAGATGTGCTGCTTTGAAAATATCTTGTCTTTTAATATAACTGTGCTTCTTTCCAATATTTAATTGCAGGGAGGAGTGCCAATAGGATTGGCTCCTAAACCTTTGCAGATTCTCTATGGACATAGCAACGAAGTGTCTTCAGTTGGCATCAGTACAGAACTGGACATGGCAGTGTCAGGGGCCAGGGTATGCTTGCTTGCTTGTTTCCTAAGTCTTCATTCAAACTAAGGAAAATTGCTTCCCTGGCTTAAAGTATCTCATCAGTCTCAAGTGAACCTTGAATATGCAATTCATTCTTGCCAGGCTGTTTACATTTCTAAGTTGTTCCCTTGTGGTAAATGATGCCTGAAAAGCTATGCCTACTTCTTTGGAAGTATTTCCCTTTTTTAACATATGCTTCCAGGCAAATACATGCATGATAGCTTGCTGGCAAATGTTCAACACAGGTTTGGTTTTTAAAAAGGTCTTCTATTTTGAAATGTATTTCCAAAACATTCTTCCTTTTTCTCTTCTGCAGAAAGAATGCAATGCATTCAACAAATATATATACTGTAGAATGTTTTTAAAACTACAGTGTGGATGCATAATGAACAGTTGAGGCCGAGAGGAACTGCACTATTTAAAAGTCATTCATATAAAGTGCTATTATAAATACTAGCTGTTAAAAGTCTTATTTGCCTCATAAAACATTGCTTAGATAGGATAATAAGAACTGTGGTGGAGCAGTAGTTAAAATGCAGTACTGCAGGCTACTTCCGCTGACTGCCGACTGACTGCAATTTGGCAGTTTGAATCTCACCAGGCTCAGGGTTGACTCAGCCTTCCATCCTTCCTTGGTGGGTAAAATGAGGACCCAGATTGCTGGGGGCAATACGCTGACTCTGTAAACTGCTTAGAGAGGGCTGTAAAAGCACTGTGAAGTCTAAGTGCTATAAGTCTAAGTGCTATTGCTATAATCCATTGAAAAACCTCTGCCTGGGTGGATCTTTTCTGTTTGCCATTCTGGGCGAGTTGACTGTTGTATTAAAAGCACAGAGGCTAGTGCTGCTACACTATGAATTGGTTCTCACATTCTTTCAGTTTTGAGATATCTCTGTTTGGTTTTAATAGGATGGAACTGTGATTGTCCACACAATTCAGAAGGGGCAACATATGAGGACTCTGAGGCCACCCTGTGAGAGTTCTCTCCAGATCACTGTTGCTAATCTGGCTGTATCTTGGGAAGGACACTTAGTCGTTCATACCAGCATAGAAGGAAAGACAACTCTCAAGGTATGAAAACAGCAGAATGCACAGGGGCTGCATTTGTTTTGTTTCTAGAGGTGGGGATAAATTAACTGTGTGATTGGAATAGTAATGGGAGTTTCTTATTGTCATTCAGCATTCT
This sequence comes from Oxyrhabdium leporinum, assembly GCA_032468155.1. NCBI lineage: Eukaryota > Metazoa > Chordata > Lepidosauria > Squamata > Cyclocoridae > Oxyrhabdium > Oxyrhabdium leporinum. The sequence continues at coordinate 52,146 of JANHFL010001661.1, read as the reverse complement.
CAAGGCTAGTCCCTCCCTCCATCACACCATGGAATGTTGCATATAAATGTATGTCTAGATACATACAAATATATACCTGTAATCTAGGGCCCATAATAAGCGTATATTTATGTTTACATAAACCAAATATTCATGTTTTGTTGTCCAGAAAAATAGGCAAAGAGAGATATGGGAAAGCCCTTTTAATGTGTGAATTCAGTTACATAGATGTGGCTTAATCAAAATGCAGCAACTTTTGCCTGTACATGAATTAGTATGGACAACGTATTGGAATTAATTCTTGACTGTGTCTCCTACCTCTGTAGTGTAAGGTTGTGCAATTTATTTGGGAGGAAAGGCTTTGCAACACGCAGAAATGACAAAAGTAACTTTGGTCTGAGATTCACTGAAGAAGCCAAAGCTGTATCCAGGATTGTGAGGCTGCTTCTATAGCTTTTTTTCCCGAGCAAATCCCAGACATTTCACTGTCAGGCCAAAAATTTAGTATCCCTGTTAGCCTAAACTCAATATTATGTAACAGAATTACCTATTTTTGGCTGACTAAATGTTGCCTCTTAATGTTATAATGTTACGGCTATATTTGATATGAATAAAAAGAGGCCTCCAGTCTATCAGCTTGGAGAGTAATATTTATTATTATCATTAATGCTTAGCTTTAATTGCCTTTTTAGCAATGGTCTTTTGAAAAATTGGTTCTAGGATAAAGCTCAAGACCAAATGCCATCATGTATTTATAATTTAATTGGAAAAAGATAATTTTGAATTGCGTGGTTGTCATTTTGCTTCTAGATATACATCCTTAGCAGTGTTGGAGAAATTGTGGCTTTCTCTTTTCCCAAATGTCAAGACACTGCTTAAGAATTTAGAGGTGGAGCCCAGTTGCCAAGTTGTAGAGTCTCTTGGTGGTGGATTTTAGCCTTTCATATCTACTCGTTCTTGAATGTGATCAGTTCTGCAACTGATATTCTGTAACATTCACTTTTCTGTAAATGTTGGCAGCCTTTTATTTGCATGTCCTCTGCAGACTAAAACACAGTCATACTCTCCCATTTAAAAATGAGTAGAATTTCACAAAGTCACCATATTTTGTAAGATTTTGTATTCTCATAGACAAAATTTAAATTTTCATGGGATCTGAAATTATTAACAACCCCTAATTTACACCCTATCTACAAAATTTGATACAAAATCATGTAGATTAAGTTTACTAACCTAGGCAGGTTCCTAATCAGGCTCCCACATTTGTATACGTAAATATTATGTGAATTCAAAACCCTGAACATTATGTAGAGATTACATGCCATGATATCTTCTTTTTATAATGGTGCTACAAACAATACTGTTACAGAATTTAAAATTTATATGGGGAAATGTTGTTGCTCAAGACTTTTCCCTCTCTTTTATTGTTTCTTTGGTTTTCTGCCCAGGATAAGAATGCATTGCATCTCTACTCTGTGAATGGGAAGTATTTGGGCTCTGAGAGCTTGAAGGAAGAAGTGTCGGATCTTTGTGTGACTGGAGAGTATATTGTAATAGGGAGTCTACAGGGATTTCTCTCCATAAGAGATCTCTACAGGTAAGGGGAAGCTTGAAAAAGAAGCCTGTTTCCAATGACTTGTAATGTTGACAACTTCAGTCCTTGGGGACCTATAATCAATCAGCAGTTCTCAGTTCACAGTCTATGATCCTCCTCCACCAACTACTATTGTTTATATGGAAGGAATCTCATATGCTGAATACTAAGAAGCAAATTAATTCATTGCTGGTTAGTTACGTATTGTTTACAAATCTGAGCTCTCTTATGATTCCTTTAACTACTAATCATGCTTCAGAATATCAGAAAACAATCTATCTGAATCTCAGCCAACTTCCTGATTTGTGTTTTATTGCTGGTCGCTACTGTTTTGTCCTTTTTCTGTTCTAAACATTTAGACAGAGCACTAGTGAATACAGGTAGTTCTCAACTTACAACCACAATTGAATCCAAAATTTCTGTTGCTGAGCAAGAAAGTTGTTGAGTGAGTTTTGCCCCATCTTACGACCTTTCTTGTCACAGTTGTTAAGTGAATCACTGCTGTGGTTAAGTTAGTAACATGTTTGTTAAGTGAATCTGGTTTCCCCATTGACTTCTTATGTCAGAAGGTTACAAAAGGTGAACACATGGCCCTGGGACACTGCAGCTGTCATAAATACATGCCAGTTGCCAAGCATCCAAATTTTGATCACCTGACCATAGGGATGCTTCTCAGTGGTCATAAATGTGAACAATTGTCATAAATCACTTTTTTTCCCAGTGCCATTGTAACTTTGAATGGTCAGTAAATGAATGGTTGTAAGTTATGGAGTTCGTTATTTCATGTTATAATGTGGTAGTTGCTGTTGCTACTTTTCTAGTTCTGCTGGGTACTTCTGGTTAATCGTTGATAATTGTCCATTCCAGATTTCCTTCTGTAGTTCATACAAACACACACTACACCAAAACACAATTTTTGGGGAGAATTCTGAGAAATTGGGTGGGGGGAGAGATACAAGTGCAGTCAAGAGCAGATAGATGTTGCACAAGTGGCTTTATTTAGCATGAATCTGAATCCAACTCAACAACAACAGTAATTCGATTTTCCGTTAACTCCCTTGTATTAGCCAATTGGGAACAGAAGCAAGTTATATTTTTTGTTTGAGTAGTGGACCATGTCCTAGATTCAGATATCAAATTAGAGACTCGGTACATAATGCTTTGCAAGACTTGCTGGTAGATGTCAGCAATTTCTATCTTTTAATATAAATTGCCCATCGAGTGCCTTTTGGTCTGCTGTAAATCATTGATGTTTGTTATTTCTTTATTTCACAGCCTGAGCCTTAGCTCCTCCCCTTTAGCCATGCGGCTGCCAATTCACTGTGTCTCTGTTACCAAAGAGTTCAGCCACATTCTGGTGGGCCTCGATGATGGCAAGTTGATTATCATTGGCGTTGGAAAGCCAGCAGAGGTAAAACCTACCATCAAGAACTTTATCTACCGAACAGTGGGAAGCTCATTTATTTCTGCTTTCCGGCTGAGCAAGCGATCACTTCTGTGGCAGGGCAAACTTCAAAGCAAATTTGACCTTTCAAAGGGGAAGAAATAATTCCCAAGACATTCTTAGTGGTTCTTTAACTGCTTGGAAAGGTCCTTCTCTGCTTGGAAAAAAAAGAGAGAATGTAGAGGGGAACCCACGGGGGAAAAGGAGGTGTGCTGAACTAACATAACAGATTTTATTGACTTAGCCTGAATGCGCTAATAGTGCTTTCTAACTGGAGTGAACGTGCTTAGTGCCACCTGCCATTTAATACTTAATTCTCAACATTAACCTGTCACCACTGTTTACAATGAATGACATTAGCTTCCAGAAGAGCATTGAATAGACAACAGTGGGCTACTTTGGAACCATTGTGGCTTTGCTTAGCTGCATTCATGCTCCATTTAAAAGACTGCCATAAAGGATCCATCTTTTTGTTGCTAATTAGGTTTATGCAAAGGGCACTGCTTCTCATCCTTGGAGTGGATGCAAACTACTTGGATGCCAACTACAATTACACAGTGTTTATTGGGCATGTCCTTTAGTCAACAGCACAAAAGGGATGTCACCAAAATATTTCCTAGAGCAAGTGAAGCAAAGCCCTTCAGTTGCACGCTGGGCTTTCTGAGCTGATGGGATACTGCCTTATGGCGTCTGTGAAAATGATTCTCCTAATTTTGGAGAGATGCCTGCTAGTATTTTCTTAACTCAAGCAAACCTCTGCACTAACCTCTTCAGAAGAAGCCAGGAAATGACTGATGCTTATTAATTATTGAGGACGATATAAAATCTTTGCAGGCTGTCTCTCAAGTGTCACATTGGGGGAAGTGTCTAAGCTCTTTTCAAATCTCTGGAATATCCAGGTTATAACTGATATCTAAGCCATTCACTCTCTTAGTTCAAGTTGTCAAACTGAAGTCAGGCTTTGACTTCATTCAAAGTCAGACACAGTCAAATGTTGCACTATTATCTTGGTTAGATAAATTATTTATTTGCCAAAAAGATGTGTGTTGTTTACACCACAAAACTAGTATGCCTTTAATTGCACAACCCAGCTAGGTCATTTGATTGTTGACCTAGGTTTTGAGTCTTTCTTATTTATTTACTTATTTATTGCATTATAAATTGCATCATTTAACACTAATTGTTTGCATTGATTAAGATTACTGTAAATGTGTATAGGTTTCCCACCATAATAATTTTCTTCTTCCGTTCCCTGTTTTTGCTGTTATTTTTCAAACATTGTCAAGTGTTTTACCTCTAAACATACAGTGTAAAGACTATGTGTTCATTTGACGTTTGCTCCAAAACATATTTAGACAACTACCTAGTTAGGTTGTTCAGTTTGCAACCTTAAACAAAATCAATTGTTTTATAAAGGTTCTTTCCGGTTTATATTTCAAAGCCAAATAGCAACAAAAGGCACCATAATCTTGATATATAAATTCTGTTTTCTTCAGCCTACAAAGCTTTTTTAGGGCATTCAAGGATGCCTCTTTAAAGTCACTTGACAATGTGACCCTTTAACAATGTATTTGAGAGAATTCCACTTTGTTCCCTCTATTTGTTTTCCCTAGGATTGTCCAAACACTGAAACACTTTAGAAATAAATTGCCATTGTGTTGTGTATATGTGCTCTATTGTTTGCTGTCTGCGCTTCTGTAGAATCATCTGAAGTTTTTATTTAATTTATCCCCCTTATCCCACTTTCCCCTTCCTTTTTGTGTCTCTGGCTTACTTTAAACAGATGCGTGCTGGCCAACTCTCCCGAAAATTGTGGGGTTCAAGCAAACGGATCAGTCAGATTTCATCTGGAGAAACTGAATATAATACTCAAGATTCCATGTGATATCTGCGCCTATCATCTTTTGGGATTCATACATTTATTTAATCTTTCAATCATACCTCCCAACTTTTTCAGTTATGTTGCAACTATAGCACAATTTCCACAGGCACATATTAGTATACAACATCTATTTTGTTGTGCTAAGTATTAGCAATAAGCTAATTCAGTCCTTTTAAACACATTGCGAGATTAGATAGGCAGGCAGGCAGGCAGGCAGGCTATAAGTATGGATGTATATTTGTTTGTGTTTTAAAGTGAATGTTGAAAATTTAACTGACACATGAGAAAGCCAACAAACTGGGGTAAATTTAATGACTATCAACAATGTAAAGTATTTTGACAGTCACTAAATTTGCTTGTAATTACTGACAGTTGGACATAAATGTCAAAATCAGTAATTATGTGGCTATTCATTATAACATTATTCTGTACCCTCCTTTACAGAACCTGCTGCTGTTTTGGCATCATAGAATTCAGTTTGTGTTCAAAGTGGCCTTGGTCACTGGAGAGGTAGTTGCTGTCATGCCAAAAAAGAATTAGAGATCTAATTTTTAAGTCCTCCTTGACAAAAGTAGTCTTCTGGATCTTGGTCAATGTCTCTATACATTATTTAACTATATAAATCAGCAAAATAATTATTTTTTAAAAAACCTAATGCCTTTCTAGTTCTTGGAAACTGAATGAGACATTTAAACTCACCTATTTAAGGGAGAAATGGATGGCTGCCAGTGCAATTTGCTGTACTCAGAAGTCAGCTTTCTGAAAGTAGATCTGTTGAATAGGTTGAAAGTGCAAGTTGAATGGTTAATATGTATGAACATAAATGACAAAAAATAGAGGACCAACGGATGAGTTCTTAATTTTGTGGGATTCAGTACAGAAATTTCATCCTTCAGGGTATCTGATTCAGCATTATTAAATGGCAATTGAAACCATTTTTGCTGCTAAATATTAAATTTGAGCATTAAAACATTAATGTACTCCATGCACAAAAACATTGGGATAGTCCTCCTAATTTTACATTTGCAATAGCAGGGAGAGGGAGATGCCATAAATAGGGCTAGATAGTTTTTTCAGTCAGAAGATGGTAGCTTAACAGCTTTGCTTGGTTCTTTAAGGGCCAGTGTATATGCACATGATTGAATCTCATCTCACACATCTGAAAAAGCTACCGGTACTATGCTGTTAATGGCAATCATCTGCAGAGTTATGGTATAATAACATTTCTTAACTGTAAGAATTATTTCAATGCTGGGAAATGTAAATGAGAGACGCTACAAATATATATCTTCTTTATATTTCTCCAGATTTTATTTTGCACAGTTTGAATTGTAATCCTGAGGGTTTATTTTTTAAATAAATTGGATGTTAAATATAGGCAATTGTGTAATGGGAAAATGATGCAATTTTAGCCTTGGTTGCAAAGTCTTTGAGTGAGAATGTTCTGATTCCCCAAGCGAAAAACATCTTTTTGTTATAATACCTTTTTATGTTCACTGTTGTAAGAAAAATTGCAGGCTTATCAAGAGTAGATACATGAATATTCCAGTGTGCCAAATACACCTTATGGAAGTGGATTTATAACTTTCTCCTGATTCCTTTGAAGCTCAAAAGTTGATGAACTACAAGAGAAAAACAAGAAAATATGAAGTTAATCCTTAATTTTGGATTGAAATTTTGCAGACTTTATCACTGATACAAAATTCATTCATTTTTTAAATTATTTCTTCAAAGACTGTATTGTCTTTTATTCTGCTTAGATACATAGGTTTTAAATATCTTTCTGTAGTCTAAGCTTCAATCTTTTCCTTGGATAAGACTAATTGAAGTTAATGGGACTAATATTTAAGGAGACATATGCAGAATGTTCTGGAAAAATGTTATATTTTACTAATTTTGAGTGTAAAATAATTGTGGGCAAAAAGCACAGATTTGGGGTTAATCTTAAAGTTAAGCAAAGTCTGGACTGTTTAGTACATAGATGGCAGTAGTTGTGGGAACTCCAGAGTTGTGAAGTAGATAAGGAAGTTGAAAGCACAGCCCAGAAGAAACTGCAAGCTATTTCTGTATTGTTGCCAAGAAAGTGATATAGACGTATCTATGAAGTCACCAGAAGCTCTACTGAAAGTTGACCTGACTTTTTCAACGATCTTATAGATTGGATAGAAGAGTCTAAAGAAAGGTTACACAAAACTGAACTTCAAAATATGTTAAAAGATGTATGAGAAAGCTGGAATAGAAAACATTAGCATTACCAAAGATAATCACAAAGTGTTTGATGTTTTTGACATGAAGTTGAGTTTGAGAATTTAAAAACTGAAGGATTATTAATCAACGTTGCAGACTGAACCATTTCTGTAAAAGCATGTAGATGCTATACTTAAATATGGGACTGCATGTAAAGGATATTCTAGGGCATTATATCAAGTTTTGCAATTGTATATTTGATATGTGTATATTTTGAAATGTGTTTAAAATTTCAGAGAGATTTCAAGTGAGCCAATTCAAAGACCTCCATTCCAGGAAAATAATGGATACTTTCTATATAAAGCTCTTACATGAGCTTCAAAAAGCCTCTTGCTAGAAATTTCTCAGCTATTTACCAGGGCCTACAGAACATTTTAGTTTTTTGGAGATAATGTATAATTTAAAAAAATGAAATGTTAGGGTATATTCAAAAAGGGTAGGGTAACCACATTTTTAAAATGATTTTTTATTGAAATCAGGTAGTGGAAGCCATCCAAATGTCCTTTCTAAATGCGCTGTGATTATTTAATTATTTAAGACGTGCAAAATATTGACTTGAAAGAGTTTCTGGGCTCTTTCCTATATAAGGCTAAGAATAGTTTTGACAATTAGTTTAGTAATTTTAATTCCTGTTTTAGTAACTTTTTTATATATTTATTCATGTACTTCTTTTAGGATGCAGAAAGTAGCTGAAAATGGATTTAATATCTGTTGTAACAAAAATGTATGAGATGAAATATCAGATGTCATTCCCTCAACATTTTACAAAAAGCAAATATTAATTTGCATTAGTTTTGGTGGTCATTCTCCATACTAATAATTTAATTTCCAAAGTTACTACAGAACTGATGATGTTCCATAGCATGTGAGGGAGGGCCCCAGAATCAATCAATGAATCCCCCATCTCTGTTATCTTGGCCCAAATACTTTGTTGGAAGCAGGTGTCTTCAACACTCATGTCTAGCTGTCTCCCTACTTCCAAGGAGACATGCCTAGGACCAGAGCGTGGCGGGAATGGTTGATTTGTGGACTTAAATCTGAAAATTATACATATGCATTCTGTGGTATTCTTCTGACTGGTGTTCCCACTAGTGCTTACTGGTTCCTTTGAACTGGGTTTGATAGCTGGTGACTGTATGCACGGATGCTTGCTATCTTGGCTGTCTTTAGAAAAAAGACCCTTAGTATATTAATTCTGAACACTTTTAATGTTTTCTTACCAGTGTCATACATTTGAATATCAGAAAAGTGCAGGAACACTGTAAGGTGAAAAGATGGCATGGAAGATCCACTTTAAGAATGTAGAGTAAAGTTGTGCTTTGTTTAAAATTTTGCAGAGGTTTGCTTTTCAGAAAGTGAACTTGTCATGCTTGATATTGTTTTCTCTGCATTACTCAGAGAACAAATATTGTTTTATCTTCTTTGAATGGACTTTTGCAAAAAAAAAAAAAAGAAATTGTTCAGCATCTTAGTCATTTAACAGCTGTATTTCTGAAGGCTATACTGAAAGTATTAGGCTCAGGCTAACAGAATAATATCTCACTGAAATCAAGCAGACTTGGATGGTGGCCAGAATAGATGATGGAGTGGTCTGAAAGGAAATTTGGTTGGTTATTTGGGAGCTTTCTGAAATCCAGATTATAAGCAAGAATCAAGGAGGAGACTGATTGAAGATGGGTATTGCACAAAGCACCAAGTTAATATTTCTCAGTATTTAAATCAGGCTTTAAAAAAAAAAACAACCCAGTCTCAATATTTGCTCAGTTTTTCCAGGACTGTGCTTATGTTCAGATCAGTCAGATAAGGATAGCACCTCTCAGTGCTCCAGGTTAGTCCAGTGGCAGTCTTTCTGCATAGCTATCTGTGCACATCCATGATATTCGTGATATTTGTAGTATTTACATGCCAGTGAAATTCACCATCACAGATTGCTAACCCTAACTTAAAGCACAATAACCACTCTAAGGAAAATGTTTGCAGTTTTCAGTGTTATGCTGTCATGAATTGTAGAGAAACAATTTCCATTGTTAAAGCTTCCAACACTACTTTACTCTCAAAAATGCATACATTAGTAGGCATATAGTTTGCCTGATTTGATGCTACAAGAGAGAAAGTGCCACAAAAGCTAGAGTTTTAGACTCTCCTCCATTAATTAAGAACTGGCTTTGGAAATTGTGCTGGCACTAAACAAATTTTCTTTTACTAAGTTCAGCATTGCACCTAACCTGTGCCTCTGCGTTTGCTTAAAACATCACACTTAAAAGTAAAAAGAACATGAAGCCTTCTGTATATAAGGGCAAATGATAATCTAATGCTGATTATTTTAATAGTAGAGTCTTGACTTCAAATGCCAAAAATGCCTTCAAATTTTAGATGGAAGTGTTTTGATTTCACCTAGCCATCATAGAATGTTAAAATCTATCTCTCAATCTTTTGTGCAATATCTCTTCTTTATTTCTGGTGCTTTTACGGTTAAATAATATTCTATTTGTATTAATGTTCCAATGATAACGTTTAATAATTTTAAGCTTGTATGTATGTATATTAGCTAACAGTGAACTGGTTTCTGTACAGCATGGTGAGAAATGTTTTAAAAATGCACTTTGTAGGATTTACAGATTTGTAATTTAAACCTTTTTAAAATGCTTGCATACTTTGTACATAAAATGATTGTCAGATTAGCTTTGTATATAACAAGGTTTGAAGCCAATTAAAATTTAAAAATGGACCTATGACTAGTCTCTTAATGAATGATAGAATTGTTTCCTATTTCCCAAAATACAGTGCCACGAGCCAGACACAGCCTCATGGGCAGAATTCAGATGTCCATATGGACTTTATAGCCAGTACCCTTCATACTCCTGGAGAAAATAAATTCAAATGGTAGCAGTTCTGAGCATGTTCAGAGGAGAGATTGGAGTATCACTGGATGGGTGCAGTCTTTCCCTTGCCTGAAAAGAAGCTTAATTTGTATGTTTTACCGTGCTTTGTGGACTCTGTTAGAGTAAAGCATTACAAATTACAGAAAATACTAATTTTAGGCAGGAAATCAAATTGTGCCTTTCAAAAACACATTCTGATTCTAATTACCTTTTTTAAAAAAAAAAAAAAACCACCTGCAATGTTTTCAGCTCGGAGGGAGGAGTCAGATCACTGTGCAGGTGGCTGTGGCCAGATGTTTTCATTCAAACAGGTTTGGGAAGTCATTGTCTCTCCTTCCATCGTGGAATAATAGGTGCACAATAGCAGAGAGCAGGGTTTTTGCAAGGTATGAACAACCTTTGTGGATCCCTTACAGCACATCAATTGTAAGCCATAGTCCTTTGCCACCAACTCACACTGGAAACTCAAGGACACTGGAGGGAAAATAAATCTAGTTGTGCTCATTGCTGGATATGTTTAGGAAATGTTCATTTCAGAAACAGCATTTTGTTGAATTTGCTATGAATGATTTCAAAAAAGACCTTTTATATTTAAACAAAAAAAATGAAGCACATCATTAAACACTAGCTCATGGGTTTCATTAAAAAAGTCAGCAGTTGGCTTGAGGGAGTGGACTCTGCAAAGTATTCTATTTATTTCATTTACAAAGGGACAAAAGCCACCCAGAGTTGAGAGTCAGACAGCATACAAATTTAACAAATTGTTACTATATAACCCAACAATGTAAAATCACAGCTGGCACTTCCTTAACTGGTATGGTCTTCTAATGCATTGATTGTGAATAAATCCAGATTTATGTATCTAAAGAGGCTTCAAACAGGATGAATTAGCTTTATACAATATTCCCATAAAACACTGATTTAAAACAACTTTTATCCTAGTTGTTCTTGAGTACACATCTTTGGTAAGGAGAAAATCAGAAAGGTTTAGGTAATGGGTCTTTATTAGTCACACCACAATACATATGTTCTTGGACTCTTCCCGAGCCTTTATTTATATGATTTTTATCATTCTACTTACTCTGTACTTTTCCCTTGTTCTATTCCCATTTATGTGCCTATCTCTAAGGAACTCCAGGACTGCAACATAAGCTTAGTGTTTGCACATTACCATTACATAGTAACCTAAATGCAATTCTACTGCATTGGCATTTTTATTTTTGTTTTGTTTTTGATAGTCATTTACATTTATCTTGGATCTGAAATTTCTCTATCGCTTCTTAGCAAAGGAATTCTTCAATGATCTCAAAATGTTATCTTGCAATCTGTTAAAAGACAATTTAGTCCCTGCCAACAATTTTTTTTTCACATATCAGAATTGCTACTACAGACTGCTGCAATTCAGAGATGAATTTAAGCTCTTTAAGATCCTTGAAGTTACAATATCCAAGAAACCGAGCTGGGGTCGAAAGATGACTGAAATGTTGCTGTTATTAAGTGGCTTTAGGAAAATAATCCTCTCAGATCCTCAGATGTAGGCTTGAAAGTACGTCCCTTGTAGTCCAAACTATTTATCCAGTCTGCCCTTTATCCAATCTGTTAATGTCTTAAGCTATGCTTGGGAAACACTAGACTTGAGGCTCACTAAACACTATAACCTTGGATTAGGGAACCTGTCCATCCATAAATATTTGCTTAATAAAAGGAAAATATTGCAGCTCTTCATTTATAATAACTCTTTATTAGTATTTTCCAGAACTCAATTTTTCTGTTGCAAAAGACTGCAGTTAAGCTGTGGAAATATGTGATCATTATGACAGTCCATCCTCAGGCCTTCTAATACATGGCATTTTTTTTCCTGGCCGTTTTGGGAAGCACAATTCTGCATAGGAGAGGACTCTTGTAAAAATAATTACACTATCTTGAAGCACTCGGTTAACAGGAAACTGAAATCCGTTCCGTGCTCATGTTCTGTCGGGGCACTTCCTCTGCACAGAAAGGCAACATTTGAATAATTATTGACAAGTTTAAAAATGAATTGTTGAAAATCAGTACTAGCTTCATAGACATTTCTGACAATTCACGTGTTATATGCTACTGGAGAATGTTTAGTGAGCACAAAACTTCTATCACTTGTACACATACATTCCTATCACAAGTCCTTTAACAGCAATCGGTATCACTTTAGAATTAAGTGGCATGTGAATATTGCTGATTAAGAAAAAATCTCAACTGCTATTGAAGTCCTATGCAGTGTCTTCACTTGAGAGGTTTCTGGGTCTTTCTCAAATACTGTATGTACATGGAAAGCAAGCAGTTAAGACTGAACAGTAAGGATAATGAAAGAAATACTAATCTAAATGGTTCAGTGAAAAGGATGAGGTGGGGAGGAAATCCTCTTATTAGTATCTACCAATGTAAGTGGGATGCCTTTAGGCAGAGGTAACAATGAACAAGATACAGCTTAGTGTGTCTGAAAAGGTAAAGCATTAAGAGGGCTATTCCTTGGAAAGACAAGTGCCAGAGAATTTATATGAGTTTCACTAACAAGACTTCAAATAGAGCCAGTTTCAGATTACAAATAAAAGCAAAAATGTGACTGCCTTTTTTCAGATCATGCTTAGTCTCCGGATTTGAAGTAAAGGTACAGAACAGGTTTTTACCTCACAAATAGCCGAGCCCCAGTTTTCCCTTGCAGGCTAGCTTGGTTTCCATCCACGAGCAGCAACGATCCTTCACGTAAGCCCTTGATGGGTAAGGACCAAAATGTGTGTTGTTGAATACAGGGGAGCAACAGCAAACTCACCTTGAAAAGTATAGGCAGGGTCAGTCGAGTCTGTGACTACCATTGACTGAGCGAGTGTGGTGTGAACAAATAGAAACTTGTGTTACATATCAGGAACATTATGACACAGGCTGAATCTGTGCTCAGAATCAGTCCGCTTGTGTTTTCAATACACCAGATTAACTATGTGAACTGAAATGTTTAATTCTTCTCAGGAAAGAATGCAAAAGATCAGCAGCACAGCAGTTACTTGGAATGTAGTGTAGCTCCGTCTGAATCACTTGCATACTCTTGACAGGGCTGTGAAATGCCTTTGTTGAAAACACTGGGAAGCCACTTGGCATCCTTGAATTAATTCACACACATTCTGTTAAACTGCAGCTTGCTTCCCCAAACGCAGCATATTGATATCGATAAAGAAGAATATTTGAAGCTCAGGGTTGAAATAAGGGGCCCTTGGTGCTCTCATTACCAAAACTAGTTAACCTCATCAGGACTAGCACTGATTACCTAGTTTGGGTAATGAAACCTCTGCAAGAAAATAACCAAGCTCAGAGTTTACCAAAGACCTTTGACAACCTATTGAGCCATAAGCCCTTATTTGCAATCCGGAATGGTTAGATTCATCAAAAATACTAAAGGTATAAATTATGGCTGAAGCCATACACCTCAAGTCATATTCAGAATTCTAGATTCTTAAATATTTATGTTTTGGACAAGGAGTTGTTTTGAAGGGTTGTAGACAGTTTCTATTTTGGTAGCAAGAGCCGTGGTGGCACAGTGATTAGAATGCAGAATAGCAGGCTAATTCTGCTGACTGCCAGCTGTTCGACTGTCACCGGCTCAAGGTTGACTCAACCTTTAATCTTTCCGAAGTCAGTAAAATGAGGATTCAGATTGTTGGGGGCAACATGCTGACTCTGTAAACTGCTTACAGAGGACTGTAAAGCACCACTGTGAAGTGGTATGTAAGTCTAAGTGCTATTGCTTTTTAAATTTGGAGAAGTAACATTCCACATATCTGCAGGATAGCAGATTGAAGGCTTGTGAACCTGGATTCAGAGTTTTAGCTAAAGAGACAATTGGTCCATCATTCACTTCATATTCCTGGTTGCACATGCTCTACCAATAGGCAGAGTCAATATTTACCCAAACCCAGAATTTTAGCACTTTTTAAGTGCATCTGGCTTTAGCACATATTCCTTAGAATGATCAAATTAATCAAGACGGGAGGAAAAAAAAGAATTACTCACTACCACTGGAGGTGTATCTGGTTCTTCATGGTACTGCATAATCCTTTTTTCACGGGTTTCCTAGAATAATAATACAGCACTATCAGGTGTTAGGAAGAGATCACAAAACTCTAAAGCAAGCGTGATGTCAAAAGGATTGCATGAAAAAAAGCCACCCCTTATGTAAACTTGCATGGGCTCCAGTTTGGCTCTCAAAAATCCCTTATCAGTTTTGTCTCCTTAGTAATACTAACAGTATTACTAAGATGTCGTCCACAGATTCCAGCTAGAGTTATTTTTTTTAATAGATATATTATTTTAAATTAAAACCTACATTCGTTTGTATACTTAAAAGGGGGAGGGGAAGCCATAGTTTAAAACTTTTGTTTTCCTAGACTTTTAAGCACTCAACTTCTCCTTCCACCTACAATATGCTGTGAAGTACCTTCATATACTCACTCCCATGTCCATGGGAAATGTCCCTGTGGATGTCCTCAGGTTTCCTACAAGTGGCTACACTCTGGCTAAGCCAAAATTAGACAAAGTATGTTTACTGTGTCTATTCAGCTATCATGGTAGTTGTAATTTGATTTGTTAATTCAGATACCAAATAGTATTTATATAGATAATAATAAATGGACTTCCCACTGTTTCTCAGTTCCATTTCCTAACGGCTGCAAACCAAAATTTTGCTGTTTAATGTAATCTCTGGATTCAATCGTTAATGCCTACCATCTCATTCAAAGACCTTGCCGTCCCAATAATTTTAATGCTTTCATGCCTATCCAAAGAACAAGGGGATATTATAGTTCCATCATGCTTTGCTAAGCATTGCCAATAAGTACTAGAAAGCTGTTAAGAGACTGGATATTTACCCCCATATGAGTGCTATTAACATCTGTGTCCAAGTAATGTGGGTTGATATTGAAAGGAACCAATTGGAGAGCTGTCAAAGAAGGTGGATACACAATGGGCATATCATTAGTTGTGTTGATGCTGATGGTTGCTATGTTGGTTCCTGCACTTGATCCAATGTATGGGATACCATCCTGTAAAAAAACATGGAATACAATAATGGAGCAACAGTTAGTGCTTATAAAAATTAGTAGGACTCAAAAATCTTAAGATGACTTGAATATTCTACCTCTCTCTTAAATTGAGCATGTAGTGTGAATCATTACAAGTACAGAAGATTTTCCCAAAACAGTGGTCTCAAGATGTGTGGCATTAAAACACATTAATACTACCCAGCATCCTATTAGAAATACTGAAATATTGAGTAGATATTAAGGAGAGTAGGGAAGACAGTAGGGAAGGTAGCCATACTTTCTGTCAATGTTCCGACTGACAAACCCAACCAAAGCAGGCACGGTCAAGACGATCCAATCTCTGAACGCAAAACTTTATTGAGTACATCATTTCAGCACTGATGAGGGCAAAACCATCTCTAGCTAATTCTCCGCAAACCCACATAATTAAAGTACAGGATTCTCCTTCACCCTATTAATGTGGGTCCAACTGAATGACATTGTATTGTTAAGAGAAAAAGTCTTTGGCAAACACCTGCCGAAGCATCCTTGGTTCTCATGCCCTGATTTCTGGAGCCTATATTCCATCTATATTCCTTCCCTTCTCCCCTAGTTCGTTGGCAAGCTGAGAAGTGATCATGGTTGCAACAGCAAAAGCGCACTTCGAACCTGACACGCTCATGTAGATACAGAACATAGATTTTTCCATTTTAAGATACTGGCATGGAAATTAAAGTCCAGTTTTTTCTTAATCTGAAAAGCTAGTCATAGGAAGTGCACTCTGACTGCAAATTTCTCTTTTTATCATACCAAAAACTTAAAATCACAAGGAAACTGTCAACTCTATATTAAAAGCTTTTGTAATGCAATTCTGAAATGTGACAATTATAATTGACCATCCTATACATACAAAATAGAATAGAAGACCTGAAGCTTAAATCATGTTTACATCTAAAATGTAAAAATACTAAAGAATAAAAACATATATTGCAATTTCATTAAAGTCTAGGGCAGCAACTACTGGCAAAGTTGCATGATTTATACATGTTACTCTGAAGTTATAATTTGGGCTGCTAACTGAATTCCATTGCCTGCAGAGAGATCCTATCATATGTTATAGCAAATCTAAGACAGACTTTTGGGAATGAAATCTGACTCCAGAGGATGTGGATGGAAAGAATTACCCTATGTCTGAATATTTCTGAACTACTTTTTTTTCCTTTGAAAGTGTGATCCAACCTGAATATTTAAATATATCAAGAATTGTCCAGGATATCACTAATAGTAGTGCTATTTTATCCTTTAAAACTCCAGCTTGTCCTTTCCAAAGAAGGCCAAACCCAGGTCACTTTTGGAGGCTGATCCACAAGATTCCACATAAAGACTGACTGGCCACCGAGTCCACAAAAGTTGTACAACCCTAAACGTCAGAAAAACCACTCCCACAGTGGCAAGCAAGGTTTCAGCTTCAGTGGCTGAAGTCTTGTTCTGTTGAATCTAGGACTTGAGGGATAGCATTTATGCAAGATAGAAAACCAAGCAGAAATAAACACATTCTGTACATTGCACTAACATTCCCTTCCCCTAAAATATGCTCCGTTTTGAAAGGTGAAACAAAGTTATCATAAAGGATACAGTCGGTGGTGGGATCCTGCCAGTTTGGATCGGTTCTAGAGAACTGATAGTTCCAGCGATCAGCTGGCCCCACCCACCTGCCCCTGCTCTATTCTGTTTTTTTCAGCTCAGCTGATTCGCAAGGCAGAGTGGATTGCCGCGCCTCAGCTGTTTTACTCACCGGCGGTGCTCTAGAAGGTAAGAGTTAGAGGCTAAAATTGGTGGTTTTTGAATGCTGTAGTTGAGGGCAAAGCGTGCACTCACAGAACCGGTTATTAAACCGGTTGCAGCCCACCACTGGATACAGTATTATTATAATGGTGGAAAGCCAGTGTGATAGGCCAGCTTTGATTTTTTGCATCTGTGCCTAACCCCTTTTGGCCTATATATAGCATACATGGGCTGCAACAGTCCAAGTTGACCCCCTATACCTTAGCAAAGAGTTAGGTCTTCTGTATCTCTTTGTAGCTATCCAGTCTGTGCAGCCAGGGTTTGGCGAGCATATTTGGATGACAAACAGTTGCCACAGGAATTGTCTGAGGGGTTATGGAAATGTACTAAGAATGGAAAGAGACCCCAGGGGTATCAGTAAAAAGCACCAGATTTCTTCTTCAGATTATGGAGAAGATAGATGCATATTTACTGTTTAATAAACCACAATACAATTAAATCCTCCCTTTGCTCTCCATGCTTTTCAGTACACACTGCAGGGGAGAAGATTTCAATAAACAGCTGTAGACCTTTTTATTATGATCTAGCAGAGCTGAAACAAAACATGGCTCCCAAAGTTACTGAAACCTTCTGTGGTTCTTTGTGGTGGGAGCTTTTTATGAAAGGGAAGTTTCTTGTATATGATCTTGGCTCTTTATTTTGTTATAATTTTAAGAGTTGGTCTGCCTTTAAATGTCTGGTGGATATGCTAATGCTGACTGTGCTGTGCTATACATGCACTCAATCTAAAGCATGCTGCTATTACAAGGTTCAGTTCTCCATTCTTCTACTTCATCTTTGCTTTAGAAATGCCCTACCACATACTCATTAGTATTTTCCAGAGCATTTTCTCTGTAGAGCTATCAAAAGACAAACATTCTATGTAGCAAATGCTTGAAGTCAGGGATTGGCTCTCAAGAGACAGAAATTGTATAAAAACTACAGAAGTGATGTCCTGCTTTTACCATATGAATCTGGATTTTGCAAGTCGTCTGGGACTCTTAACCATTTCAAAGCATCAGGGACTATCATTGTTTCATATTGCCCTTTCCACATGAGGAGTCACCAGATTAGAACAGAAGCTCTATATTCCATGCTTCTGAGACTCTGAAGGACAGCAACAGCATAGATTGGTCCTTCCCTATTCAGTTCCATGTCCTTATTCCAATGTAATGCCCAGTGTCATTCAGGGTTCTTGACCTAGCAAAACATGATCTCCAGGTAAGCACTAAGAGAGCAGCATACAGGTTGGACAAGCCATCTTGAACATTCCTTGGAAAATTGAGGCATACATGGAATAATCACCTCTGGATGCTTAACTCAAAAAAACAATACTTACAAAGAATATGAGACTCAAAACAGACCCTTAGAGAGCTTAACACAGCATTTCTTTAATATAGCTACAATTTCTGAGCACATATCAAAAGTTTGTTTCAGAATTACTTAACTGCTGATTTATACTACCTCAAGAACTCGCTTTCTGATTGGCCGTATCAAATCATTGTCGTAAAGAGCTTTCAAAAGACGAAAAGTATTGCCACCACCTATAGAAAGAGAAAGTACTGTTTGATCAAGTTTATTCCTTTTGTTATTTGGGTCCACAATATACAATATACAATACATCCTATACATATTCTTCTACCCAGAAGTAAATCCCACTAAGTTAAGTCCTACATGGTGTTTTAGTCACTGCGATACAAAAATTATATTGAGACTCTAGAAAGAGTGCAGAAAGGAGCAAATATGATTAAGAGTCTGGAGGCTAATGAAAAGAAGGATTAGGGGTGACATGAGAGCAGTGTTCCAATATCTAAGGAGTTGCCACAAAGAAGAATGGGTCAATCTATACTCCAAAAGCACCTGAGGGCAAGACAAAAAGTAACAGATTGAAGCTTATGAAAGAGAGATCTAAATTAAAATTGAGAAGAAATTTCCTGTCAGTGAAAATAATTAATTAACAATCAATGGAATAGCTTGCCTCCAGAAGATGTGATGCTCCATCTCTGGAGGTTTTTATTTGGGGGTGAACTCTGACTCCACAGGATGTGGAGTCCACTGAATTAGAAGCTTCTTCTCACAAAGGCCATGTGAGAACCTGGTCCTGAGGAAAGTGGAGATATTTTGTGATAGCCCTATTACCTCCACCATACCAAATCCACTGAAACAGGCAATTGGGTTTAAGAGGGTTACACTGATTGCATCAAAGACACAAGTAGTCCTCGATTTATTACTGTTCAAAGTTACAACAGCCTTAGAAAAAATGATTAATAACCTGTTCTTGAAGTTCTGACCATTGTGTTACCTGTAATTATATGATTGTGATTTGGGTGCTTGGTAATTAGCTCACATTTACAACGGTTGCGTTGTCTTGTGGTTGCGATATGCAAACTTCCCAGCTAGAGTTCAACAAGCAGTCAGTTGAGGAAGTCAGATTCTCTTAAGAAACATGTGATTCACTTAATGACCATGTGATTCACTTAAAGTGATTTGCTTAATGGTTGTAAAATTGGGTCCAGTTATTTGATGACTCAATCATCACATCACTTAGCGACCAAAAACTGGGTCCCAATTGTGGTCGTAGGTCAAGGACTACCTCTACTTCAAATCTTAACTGAAGGATCTGTAATGTTATTCCTAATCATTTCTGGAATAGAACCAGAATGTTTTATTCACCAGCGCTGACATAGAAGACAAGTTTTTAAGCTTAAAATGGGCGATTTTTTAATGCTGCGCACGTGCACAAAATGCGCGCTAACCGAACTGGTTATTAAACCAGTTGCAACTCACCACTGGGCTCAATGTAACACACTTGCCGAAATGTAATCTAGAACCTAAATACTAGAACTTTTCTATATAACAGCTGTCTGGCATGAGCTAAAAACCAATATTAAGGACTCCTGAAGCATTCTGAAAAGTCTATGTTTCTGCCATAACACTTAAAAAGCAGATGTAGAGTTGAGAAGTCTCCTTACTACCCTACTACCTTTGCCTTTTTGTACCTTAGCATAGGCTTATCAAGAAGACAATCAGTGCAAATTCTTTTAAGAGGTTAATATTTACCAATGAATATTGCCTCAGCTTTAGTTACAGCTTCTCTGGGATCGCTTGATTCATGGATACTGTCTAATCCATAGCCTAGGAAGACAAATCAGTAAGCGACAATATGCACTGTAACAGAATTTGAAAGCAAGATGTTTTTAGCTCAGAGACACAGTCCTAGCTAAGTACTACAATGAATTCATGATCAAAAGATAAATCAGGAAATAGTAGTCTTTGAAGCAAGTTTAATAACCTGTGCAGAAAACAGGAAGCTGAAGAAAGGATGCTAAATAGCCTGGAATATTGTTGCTATGACCATCTAGAACAGCGGTGTCAAACTGGCGGTCCATGGGCCAGATACGTCATGTGCAGGCCGCACCCACTCCAGTTCCGCGAATGGGAAAAATGTCACAAAACATCACGTGAAGGTAACGTGACACAGCGAGTTTGACACCCATGATCTAGAACTTCCTCGTTAGTCCCATTAGCTTCCATCATCAACTAAAGAATTAGATCAAGGCCTGGGTAATATTGAAGATGCTACGCTGGCTAAGTTATAGTGGATATAAAAAGTCTACACATTCCTGTTAAAAAATACCAGGTTTTTAAGATGTGAAAAAATCAGATCAAGATAACTTCAGATTTTTTTCACTTTTAACATATCAGATGTACAATTCAGTTAAGTGATTTATCTTGATTTGATTTTTACATCTCAAAAACCTGGCATTTTAACAGGAATGTGTAGACTTTTTATATCTCTTATATACTGAAAGCAATGCACAAGGTTTTTTTTTTGGGGGGGAAAGGCCTCATCAAGGACAATTCTGGTGATTGTGAGAAGGAAACCCTTATTTGGAATAGCAAGAGAGCCTGATTTCAGGGGAAAAGAATACCCTAAATCAGGGGTGTCAAACTCCTGGCCCACAAACTGGATGCGTCACGTATTGGTCCGGCTTAGAGAAGAGGGTAAAGTTGTAATACGTCACACAATGATGCTGTGACGACCTGAGTTTGACACCCCTACCCTAAATGTTTTCAGGAGCAGCTGACTTTCTCTGCAGCTCCTCCATATGTGTTTTTCACGCAGCCTATATCAGTTAAGTAAAACATAGACAAGCAGATAGTTTGCATTTGGGTGCTACAGCCTTATCTACTGAGAAGAATCTAGCTCATTGGCCATGGCTTGCCAGCAACTAAGTATTTTTGTTTTAACTTCTGTCTATATGGCTTAAAGGCTACATAAACTGTATACTTCTGTAGAAACTTGTAGCAAAACATTTTTTTTCAAATGCCACAGCAGTTCTTATAGTTGCAAAAAAAAATGGTGTTGATGTAGAATAACTTTTTTGAGTGTCTTTGCTTATGCTTAACAATCATTCAGAAATTCTGTGTAATTTCTTCAGACCAGGAATGGCCTCCTGCAACCACCATACAATCTGCAGAAATTGCCCAAGTCAGCTGCCCACTCAAATCACCTCCATCTTTGCCAACAGATTTCCTATGGAAATCATAATCACAGGCTGAGAGGACCACCATTTCATTTTGCTGTGGCAGAAAGAGAAAAGCAAAGATCTCTCCTTTATTTTCAGAAACACTTGAATGCATACAATTTATTTTATTTATTTATTTTATTTAATTTATATACCGCCCCATTCCGAGGACTCGGGGCGGTTCACATAAAAATA